>LUCH01000326.1:242767-267055 GCA_013368495.1 Paragonimus heterotremus | reverse complement strand
GACAGAAGTGAATAGAATAGATAAACAAGAACAGCCAATATTGTGCGTGAACGACGACAGGCAACTGATCAGAACCCATGGAGATCACCTGAGCTTGCATTCGATTAGGACAGAGATTTTCAAAACTTCCAATACTGCACACTTAAATGTGATGGGACGAAAGTGGGTCGTTCCCCTTTAATGAACTGACGTTATGTGTGCCGCTACGCGATATTAAATAGTCTGAAACGCTGAACGAATAAATCCGCTATGTTGCCTGGAGATTTTACACGTTCTTAAGATCAGCTGGTGATAATTCATTTGGTGAGCTTGCATCGGTGAATTCCAACTGGATGAGACTTGTTTCCCAAGGATAATGAACATCGAAGTGGGAATCTACGCGGCTTATTAACTGATCAAGAAAATAAACGATTCGTTTTGACCAAACATGCTCAAATTGGATGAAAGTATCATTTCCGTAAGTCTACTATAGTTGCTGAACAGAAACTACCGATATCTAATTCCTTTATCTCCGCAACCAGTAAAGAGCTAGTGGCGTGTCTTACTGCATAACCTGAGAGAGAAAAGCCGTAATAAGTTGGTGAGGTTCACTAATTAAGGGGCTTCTAAGGACTGTGGAAAATTTTGTTATCAAAAGAAGGTCGAATAGAAATATGCCTCTAAACGCGTGGAAAAGATCAGAAGATTGTTTAAACTAAGACGCGGTTAAAATCACTGTTTGCAATACCTGTTGAAATATGTGGGGAACATCCAAATGAGATAATGGACAGCCCTCAGCAAACTTCTCAGTTTCACTGAGAGGGCATTGGGGAAATAAGTAAACATTACGTACTGTGTTAACAACACCACTTGGGAATGTGAACTTACGTTCATCACTTAGGCAGCTAGCATGAATGCCCGAAAAAATAAACAGAACTCGCACGGATGCGTACGATTAA
The DNA here is from genome assembly GCA_013368495.1 of Paragonimus heterotremus. Taxonomy (NCBI): domain Eukaryota; kingdom Metazoa; phylum Platyhelminthes; class Trematoda; order Plagiorchiida; family Troglotrematidae; genus Paragonimus; species Paragonimus heterotremus. Next base: position 266,117 of record LUCH01000326.1, on the reverse strand, counting down.
TCGGTGGTGCAATTAATAACTACTCCACCATGCATTCTGTAACATACATAGCGATTCAAGTGATGACAAGTAGAGCATTCAATCGGGACAACTTTAGCGTGAAATTATTTATCATGAAACAATGTTTTCTTCAAGGTAATCATACACAAGTTGGCTTATTCACGGGAACGGATTATCAGGTATCGTTAAGTTGAGGTTGTTATTTCTAAAGTTTAATTTTTTTGTATTTATTTTACCGTATTTGGTAGGAGTTCACCCAACAGTTTTTGCACAGTTTTGGCAGATTCTCTTTCAGTTGTAGGTAGTTTATTTAGTGAATTCTGAAAAGTTTAAAACATGCACTGTTTTACACTTATTATCCCTGGGGCCTCTGTCGACAGTGTACAGATGTTTCTTTGTTTAATCATCAAAAATATCAATATGCTAACGAATGAGACGTCCCTCTGATTGTTCTTAGTGACTGGGCGATCAGAAGATTGTTAAACGGGTTTCGGGCTGAAGACCCTGTCTATCCAAATCATACACTTTTCTCCACTACATCTGATTGAGTAGCATTGCTCCATGTGCAGTGTGTAAAAGCCCTACTGTAGAACACAGCGAATAACACGCAAATATAATTGTCGTAAACACAGCACATTAGAGCAATTTGTGTCCAAAGATCACTTTACAACTTACAGAACAAGTGATGACTCTAAGAGTGGCTTCAGTAAGCGGTGGGCGACAATCATTCTCATATCGCGGTTATGGCATACACGTTCATATGTTGTAACCTCGTCATCTGTTCCATTCAAAAAGTTTTATATTTAACAGAAGGCACGTCATGAATTTGTGGTCGGGGAAGCTTGTAAATCCAACCGGAAAAGTATTCCGTTGGAGATGAAATACCGTTTTCAGTCAATATATGCAAAATGATGCACTGGAGCGGTTTTTGGTTCTTAAGAAAATCCTGCTGATATAGGTTAATGTATGGTTCATAAAGCGGTTTGAATTTAAAAAGATTTTGTTAACGAAAAATGTCGTCCATCGCCAATAACAGATAATACAGAAAACTGATGGGGGTTGGTTATTAATTCCGGGTGGCAAACTGATTGTTATTTTATCTACTTCAATGTGCTATAAGTATTTCGAGTACGGATGGTGTTTAACTTAACGGTGGTTAGCACGTGTACTGACAAGTTATCTTCCAAAGTTTTGTTAGATCTTTCCTGACCTCCATAGTTTGACTTCAGAATCAGCGTGTGGTAGAGGTGCTAAGCAACCGGTGAGCATGGCGATTAAGGTACATAATTAGCCGGGTCGTACAGTGGAGCGAGAAAAGTTTTGTCGTGGTAAGAAATGTCCCCAGGGTACTCTAAACAGTAGCCCCGTGATGTTGCTTCGTAAGCTGAGTTCTCCCCTATGCGCCGTTTGATGCTCCGTTTATTGCCTTCAGTAACGGCAAATGAGTGTAAGTGCTTCTCAAAAAATAAAAGTTTGATTTCTATTGTTTGAGTTAACACAATCAGACAGATTTTATTTTAGAAAATATTGCTCGCTATTTAAGTTGTTTGACAAAGATTGGGAAACTGTACATAAAAAAGCCTAAGAGAAACTCCCCCATTACACTATTTAATATCATACCGATCCTAAACTCTTTAGTCTCAAGTCACAAATCGACTCAACCAATGTTGGGTAGTTCATCATGACTTGAGCAAAGGTAGGTTTACTTATCGGGCACTTGGCTTCTTTTTTTGGTTTGTCGGAGAATCAAGAATGTTGTTTGTCTGTCTCTCGAACAACAGTGAATGTCAAAAGATACCCGAGCAGTTAAGTTACGTTGACGAGGCATGCAAACATGCATCATGGTAATGAAGATGAACCTTTGGTGGTTGGGAAATTTGAAAAACCTGGATTATAATAAACACAGTGATCGGTTTTAAGGAAATTGGCTAATAGCACATTAATTTGTGAACATTTCGATTCACGTCTGAGCTTCTGTAGGTGGCTCATTATTTTCCACAGCAAGCCAGAATATTGAGGTGAATGAGAAATCCCCCGAAGCATATGCGTTTAGAAATGCTTACCAGAACTAACGCTTCCATATCATTCTGAAGATGAAAATTTATGCTTGGTAACGTTTTAGCAGGCGCCAACGCTTTACTCTTAACTGTATCAATTACGAGTGATATATCCGTAAGACTGATCTTATTTCCTACCAAAAACTAAGCTTGCCATTGTGTCTCGAAGAAGGCCAGGAATACGGAAAGTTGGATGCATTTTGATTGAATCTGATACAATGAAACAGAGTGGATCATTTACGTTAGGTTGGGAATATATATTTCACTGTGACGTAAGTAGCCCAATTTGGAATCTATTCCAACAAGGCTCTTACTTTCAAAATGTTAACGGTCAGTTCGAATTGAGAAGGAATTTATGCCTTGTTCAAAGTTCAGGCAGGTGATTATATCTTTTCGGCTTCTATTTCAACAAACGCTGGGTACATATTGGACGAAAGAACACGGTGCCTTCCCGGTAGATCAAAATGTTAGCCCCATCAATCTATCTCCATCGCGTAGTTGCTTCACAAATGTTCCATTGTCAACCGAACTAAGGAGTTTGTAATCTTTTACAAGGTACTGTAAGTAAACAGTATTTTGAGTGCCGGTTATACCCATCGTTGGTAGTGCTCAACTAACTCCGTGTTCACACATTAAAATTGGTCATGACTACTCCGGAAACATAGAAGAACAAGATAGCATTATCTGAATGTGGTCGGAGGTAGAGTGACACAGGAAACAATGTGCTGTGACGACGTCAGCTTCGACGGCATAATTTCCTTCAATGACAAATAAGTATGTGTATTATTCCGAGGACGTTAATTTGTACCGTGTCAATCGCTACTGAAATTTTACCGTAACCAAAGGTAACTGATAATCGAGCCTTAATTGGTCCGCTAAACAGACGCTAACCAAAAACAAAACGGTAGCAAGTGAAACTATACAGCAGTTTGTCAAATATCTCATCTTCTTTACTAAGTCAGAGAGAATAAAGCAAAAATTAGTACACCTTGAGGATAAAACGTTTCCCATTTTGCATTTTCTCATGACCTCCAACTAAAAACAGTCCTATTTCAACGTGTGACGTTTGGATAGTGAAAAATGCCAAACCCCCAAGATAATAGTCCCGAAACTCATCGATCAAGTTCTCATTCCTTAACACCTGTAACCGTCAGGTTGACATCGTGTAGTAGATCAATAATTGTTGCTGATGTTGCATTCTAATGGAATAGATTTGAACGCAATACTGCTGGACTTCGTAGTCATCATAAGTAGCATATATCAACATACGACAGAGGTTCACCCATACCATAAATATTTTTAGAGGTCACGATAAACATGTTATATCGTTACTTTTTTGAACTTGTCCGTGATAACACCTTTCACAATGAGTACATTTCAAGGAAAACTTGGGGGTAAATGTAGAAACCAGTTTATGGTCAACCGCCCAAATTGCTTGCTGAGTTTCTGAGGAGTGCACTCAATGTAGTTACTTCACCCAAACGATTTCAAAATGTTGAACGTTATAAGAAAATGCGCCTGACCTTACTTGTTTTCTCATAATTTCATGGGTCACAACAAATACTGAGTATCCCTGCGATCTACTAAGGACATTTAAATTGCTCTGAATCTCGTTAATTTCGTTGAATGTAAACTATATCGCTGTGAGCTAACCATATTAGACAAAGTTAAACATGTTACTTGAACAGCTGCAAATGAATAAACAACTTTCAAATGAAATTATTTTGATCTGATTTCTCTGGTCGATTTTGCATATACTCGTTCACCTATTATGATGTGTAATAACTCACAACTACACAATTTTATTGAAACCTTCACTTTTGATTATATCCAAACTTAAATTTCTCAAATACAAATATTACCGCAAACCCCATAAGACAAATAAAACCAAGTGGAACTGCCAATGACCTTTCAAGGATGGCAGACCAGAAAAAGGACTGCCCCAATGAAATGCAGTAGGAACACATTTCATGCATTATTGATTATACTGTTTAATAATCGGCTTTAGAGGTATGATGAATCTCACCTCACTACTACTTCTTATGACCAACAACCGTAGGGAATGCCAGATTCGGTTGTTAGTTGGGGTGAGCAATGTTTCTTATGAAGGATAATTGTGTCTATCACAATTATAAACGGGAAATAACGTACGCAACTTGTTGCATAACGACAAGGTAATGGTTCACTTTTTGAAGGAGTGAACATGTAACAGGAACGGTTCAAACTACCTAGTTTTATGTAAAAGGAAGAGGTAGCTTAAATTTGACTACAACAGTAAAGCGGTGTTCTTGTAATCTCATTATCAGTAAGCCCCTACTGAAAGTTATAGAAGTTTAGTGGCTTAGGTCGTGCGTAGATCTAATAAGCTCATTTGATTATGGCCTTTAAACATCACTCTAAAACAACACGTAGTGAAAAATACAAAACAATAACAAGAAAATGTTTGACTTATGGATCAACTTACCGTGATACATTGTCTGGCAGGCCTGTGGAGGAGTTTCACCTGGGTTGTAACCAAATAATCACCGATCAAATGACACCCGAGGAAATCTTTGTAATAAATCAAATAGTCTTATAAATGATCAGTGGCCATTAGTGTTGTTTTTCACGACTTAAAGCAACAGAACTATTTCAGAAGACTAGGCGAGACGTAAAATATGTTATAGCTTAGTTTTGGTTGTCTTGAAACACGACAGTGAACTAGTCAATGACTGGATACAAACCTGTCAGTTTTTGCAAGTGATGGGTTCATCTCAATGTACGCCGGGTGCCTTGAAGTCATTTACAATTTCGACCTGTAAGAGGTCGGTCGAGTCGCACCTGGGAAGTGCAGAAACCACTTATTACTGACAGTACAGTAAACTAGATTCCAACTGAAACACATGTTTCATTGATTTGCTCTTATTCGCGTTTCAACGTGTAGGAAAGTTTGCGCTTTATTTTTTAATTATCCCTTACATATTGTTTCTTAATTTTAGTTGGCTGCAATTATTTTCTAGTGGTCTTTTTGTGACCTTAAACCTTTAAATTGTTTGACAACATTCAACTGTATGTTTTCAGTTTACTTAAATGGTAAGCACAAGGAATGAAGAAGACATTGAGCTGACATTACAGAACTTGATCTAATACAAATTTCACTGCAACTTCAGGAGCGTATGGAACAGAACATCAATATATTGATATAGATAAGGAAATGACAAAACATAAACAGTCAAGATTTCTGCGCGCACTACCGTCACAAAGAAAACCAAAGAAACCGTATTTTCTGTGCGTATCAAACTGGCTTGAATAATTGGGTGGTAAGAACCTCAACAAACGACAATGTGTGAGTTTGAAAATAGAATGTAACAAGCGGTTATCGGATCACATTGGCGCTGTGTCACTTGGATATGGAGCACAACAATGGATAAAAATGTCATATTTAAGCACCTATCAGCACAAGTCAACTCATTTTCCGTTTATCGGTTAATAACCATACTGACCTTTATATCCTATCCAATGCAAACGAACCATTATGATATACCCTTGTTTTGTGGAGATGTTACAGTAGCACTTATATAAAATCGTTTATTGACAGACAATTATACTGAAATTACTCATTATGCTTCGTATTATGCAGCTAAAGGTGAACATACATTTACGGATACTTTTTATGTACTGCTCATTATTTAACTGCTGTCGTGAAAGCATTCTAGTGCATTTCCACTTAAGCTGATCAACCAACAAAAAGTGAACCTACAGGTTGCTGAAAACGGTCGATTTAGTCGCAGTGTGTGAATCTTTTGTAGTGTCTGAAGTGTTCATCTTTACAGTACACATCACACTTCAAAGATACCGAATAATTTCCCTCAAAGTAATAACACCCATGATGTGATGAAATTCGCGATTATTCACAACGCTTTCTGTCTGGTTTCCAGTTACCCTTCATTCACATTTCACATAGAAATATGCTGTTAATGTACGTGCCTTAGAAAAAGAGTTTTGTAGTTTGGCAGAAACAATTGATGATCAATCAATACCCGGGGTGAGCCTCATGATCTGGCTTTACATTACTAACTAGTTTTGGTGGAAGATACGTAGCACAAGACGTATATAGTTCACTTACATTCAGCCGTCATTTGTAGTAACCACGTTATTTGTAACATGTAGTTTTGGTGACAAAAGCAAAGCGAGCATGGTGTGAAACTTCTGATTCAGATCACACGAAAAGTCAGGAAAGATTAATCGCTTTCACTAACAACCTTTGTGCACCTAGCGCAAGTTAGTGAAATTTGTTGCACATAACTTCTCTGGACGCCGACGACCATAAGTTTTAAACACATAGCTATACATTTGACCACTTTATGTAGATAAATAGATAGAATATTATTAGAGGACGTTTAGCGCTTGATGAAACCGAAGTATCTGTTACCGCAATCTCCGACGGATTACGTTCTTTTACGGTTTAAACTACCACAAATGCCATGTTCGGCCGCCCCTTGTGTGTACTAGATTTAGTAAACATTCACGGTAAGAGAAACACCTCTCGAGTTCACCGCAAATGCTGATTTATCACAGACATTCATCAACCAAGCTAAGACTAACTTGCAACACTACAATGTGGCTGCTCCACATGGGTTTTAACATAACACGTGTGCATCGAATGACGTAAGACATTTTTCAATGACAAACCCGTGTTTCTACAGTTACCATCCTATGTATGCTACAAACAATGTGAGCACGCGCTGGTAAATATCATGTAGGGCAATCACTCGTGAGTAATCATTGAAATTCAGGGCGGTTTACAAGTGAATAACCTGCTGATAGATGAGTTACTTCGTGTGTCGAGTATAGAACAAATAAACGGCCTGCTAATTTAAGTGAGCACAGCTATGTGTGACCGTTATTTTCAGTTTCGCTTTCATAGTCATCGACGAACTGACAGTGACCACTTAGAAGTGTGTTCGAAAGAGTTGATAATGTTTTGGTGACACATGGTCACAACTCAGTAATCTGACCATATTAATGACGTTTGACAAAATGCGGTCGTGTTTACTGCTTCAGGTACTAAACTTCCTGGTTGCGTTCTTACTGAGAAAGAAGGCTTATTAAAACTACGGCCATACGCTAAATTAGGTACGAGGGGGAGTCAGAAAGTAATGCCATTTTATTTCGGACAGGTATAACTACCAACACAGGAACATGTATTATACATCAAAATTAAGCCGGTCCTCTGTGGATCACATTCCTGCTTCTCAACATAGTCACCGTTACGCTCAATAGCAATGTTCCACCTTTGAATGAGCGCATGTATCCCTGCCTCGTAAAATTTTGTTGTCTGTTCTTTGAGTCACTTCTTCACTCTGGTTTTCACTTCCTCGTCACTGGAATAATGTTTGCCTCTCAAACCCTCTTTCACGGGGTCGAAGAGGTGATAATCTGAAGGCGCTAAATCTGGTGAGTATGGAGGATGCCGTAATGTTGTCCACCCGAATGAAGCGATTGTCCCCCTTGTCTTGATGGAGGGCCAGAACGGAGGTTATCGGCTACGCTCATAGTTCCCACCTTTTCATCCTCCAAACGACGAACCCACCTACATACATTGTTATAATCTACAGTATTGTCCTCAAACACATTTGTTAATCGTCTGTGAATATTCATGGGGGTTTCCCCCTCAGCAACAAGCAATTCAATCACTGCTGTTTGTTTTTGACGCAACTCTACGGGGGAAGCCATTTTGAATTTTCCTTGTGAGTCTATAAACATGAAAAGTGAGAAACAAACTATTACATAACGTAAATAATATAATCATTTATAACTTGGAAAAAAATTCAGGTAATTTTATGAAAAACTTCACCAGAATTAAACACATTGGCATTACTTTTTGACTCCCCTCTGTAATTGAACTGGTGAGCTCATAAATTATCTGGTGGCATTCTGGGATCATCCTCAGGTGGATGAAGAAACTACTACCTCCAAAATATCAATTTTGTAAGCATTCGATGTAGTTAAACTGAAATTTGTTCAGCTGCGGTTGACGGTTACAAGTCTTATGTATCACAGAAAGATAACGATCCCTGTCTGTTTGGTGTTACGACAGAGGTGGCAATTTTCTTCAGTTTTAGAAGGTCTCTGACGATGACTGTGCTACACATTTTTGAATCGATCGTGTGGCACGGGTTTTTTCTGTGTTCATCCATGACAATTTTGAACTAGGGTTTAGTTAACTTGGAAGCTACTAAGAAGATTAGTGATAAACAGTGTAAAAAGTTCTTGCAAGATTAGAAACAATTTTCTCACTCATTGAAATCGCTTTAGTTTAGAACGTTTAAATATCTACAGTTATTCCTCAGGTGTAGTTCAATTCAAAACCGTTTATCTTAACTGTCAAACTCAAGACACAAAAACTGTTGATTGGGATTATGTCCACAGGCCTTTGTGGACAAAAATCACAATAGTTTTTCCTAGGGGATTTACAGGAAATTTTCCCACCTTTCTTCTTTTGGTCCCTTACCATTGTGATCTCTAATAAATCGGCCAAAATAATGGTGCGGTTACTAAGGGTGACAATTCACATTCTCTGAAGTCTTCCATCACCTGATTGTCTTAGGATAACTTACTAGATTGGCGCTTCCGTAATGCTGTGACTCGAATTCAGTTAATCAACCAACTAAAAGGAGTATTCTTGACAGATGTGATAATTCGGGTTAACTTTAGTAGATCGCAGACAGTTTTATTTGACTAGACATTCTCAGCGGTGAAGCACAACGTTCAGTGGTGAGCTAGCGATATCACTGATTTCCCCAACCTCTCTTCCCTTAGAGAATTTTCAGATACAGATCATACAATTTGGCTTTTTGTAGACTTCAAAGTCCTGTCCTTGGAATGTCATAACACTGGTTATTCAGCCGACCACCACATGTAAACTAGTCGAGTTTTTGGCTCCCATTTACGATTGCCCAGTTGTACTACTTCATTGTTGAGACTAATGCAGCACTTAGTAATGTAGGCATCTGTGCAATTGGAAGTTACAAGGCTTAAATGCATCACTATTTATGTTCTCGACCGAATAACCAAGGGGGGGATTAGCAGCGTTCACAGACGTTGCATTCGTTGTAATTTAAAAGGACTTTTGCTCAGTTATACTATGTTATATTCTCCTAATAATATCCTAGGTAAGCTGAATTTTGCATGCTTAACTGGATTATCGTGAACAAACCAGCTTCTGATTTCAAAGATTTGTAAGCTTATTGCTTGGAAATTTCAATGAAATCAAGGGTCGCGCGTAATGTCTAAGGTGTATAACTGAACCGTCTTTTTTATAGGCAACATTTGGGTGAATAAGCCGAAATTTCCGGGGTGAAGTCATTTTACACTCATCTGTTGGTCACAAAAGTGTGGGTAGTTTGAAGTTACGGGCAACAATCGTCATGTGAAACTTACAAATAGATCTGGGTTATGAGTTACAACTAAACCGACAGCGAGCAAACTATGACGGTCAATGATCTTCTTGTTGATAGGACACACCGTGTACGGTTGATCATTGCTGTTTAACACTGCTTTTGAGATTGTGGGTCGCATTCACCCACTACAGTAGTAAATAATGATGCATACCGTACGAACTGAATTGCTACTATGAGATTCCTGCCTAGATCTGTGCATCTGGTTCAAAGTGACTGTTTCGCTTGTAACGAGGAGGCAGGAGTATGATGTAATTGTCATCTGTGAGGAGTCAAGTCACTGCACTTCCAGTAATTTTTGCTATAAGCTGTCCTAGTGGTATACCAAATACACTTGCGGTCAAACATTCTTTATTCACGGCGGACAAACAGTGTAAATAAATTAATCCTCGGTATTGTTTTCAGGGTTCTGTCGAAACGGCCAGATGACTTCATTAAACAAGCCTAACAGACCTCCGAAGAGTATATATTGATAAATTGCAGGAGCACTCAGTGTCAAAGTCTACAGACGAACTGCGCCGTAAGTATCGACTTACCTAGTACTTCAATACTGATGTTAGTCAGTGAACTTCCTTTCATTTGTCCAGATTATCATACTGTACACTGCATCCTCATCAGTAGATACTTATATAGAACAGCTCTTTCCTTGTGTCCATTCGTTAGAAGCGGCACCGGTAATGAAAACCTGGATTGACTTGTTACTCTAGTGTAGTGTCGTCACGGTAAACGCCAACACTTCATTTGACTGGTCTACAGCATGACCAAGTTAATGGAGTAATGAATCGACTATGATCAAAATGCACTAGCTGAAGACCATTTCTGGTTGACTTTTTGTGCGGTGAAATTTTGGACTAGTTATTTTCTAGAAATATCTGTTTACCGATAAACGGTTATCTGCTCAGTATTCGTGGCCTTGTTCAAATTAGATTAGGTTGGATTAAATGCAGGACTCGTACCGACAGTTTGCTCAGGCTGATTAAACGTGATCATTGCAGTATGCAAGAAGCTACGAAATTGCATTGGAGGGCAGATTTATTCTGACTTTGTTTATCACCATTTAGATGGGTTTTGTACAGCGTGTTTTCACGTGAAATTAACTACCTATTCTTGGTGACAAGGAGTTTACACTAGTATGAAGTAGCTTTTGTTGTGACGACGCTGATTGATCATTTACACTCCATGTCCTAATCGTCTGTTTGACGTTTGGGTTAGCAAAGTAGAAACAAATGTTAGCTTCATTTGCCTATATTCAATCACCAATCATTTAGTAAATACTGTGAAACGGAACTGTACAGGCACCAAGCTTTATTAATGGTTTCCATAAAAACAAACCTATCGCAACCTTTTTTTTGTACAAATGATAAATGCTAACGGAAACCAGTAGAATGAGGTCTGTTTATACAACATTTACGGAAAGTGTAGCACGCACGGGCGCATGAAGCAGCTGTTAAAGTCTTGTGTACAGTTGCCAGCTTCTAGTCTGATGTTTACGTTCACTTATTGCGGGTGCGTGCGATCATGTCTTGTGAGACCAGTTGCATTATCTTTAATCTCCGTGAGCTAATTTGTAAATCAATTAATCGCCCATAACCGATAGACAATTATGAAGCTGATTTGTTCACATAACCTAACGAAGAGGCTTATTGACTGATTTCGAAGTAGGGATGTTTCGGCTTTCAAAACGGGGGGGAGTTGTGCAACGCGTGAAAAAGCAACGAAAATTACTTCATACACAACGTAAACAGTATGGCAACGTTCTGAATCACGAGCACTATATCCTGCCAATTCGAAGGCGATTACAAGCCTTGCGTTCCCTCGATTGCACCGTCGAGAAAGTGATGACGTTTACCTGGCCCCCAAAACATGATTTTAGGCAACTCAAAGGAAGTGGACGTAAACATCAATTCGAATGTCACGTAAAGATTGGCGGTTACGCGTAAGTTTGACGCAGGCGTTTCATAATTTCGTGCATACTCCAATTTTCTCAAAGACTTGGCGAACAAAACTCACTCTGCTACCCTTCCACTGGTATCTGTTTGTTTAGTGAAGGAAGCAGCTGCGACCAGTTTGCTGTTTTGGGACCCAATACAAGCTATAGATAACTGTATTATTCTGCTTTGGATTTCAGAGTTATGTCTCACGATAGATTCATTCATGCTCTCTTAGACTGCACATGTCTAGTTGACAGCAGATTGAGAAATCTAAAATTTGCTTTATTACTTGTGAATGTCTAAAGATAAATTGTGCTAATGAAGTTCTGGGTAACGTACTCGATTGTATAGCTAGACATCAGGCGCAAGTTGATTTTGATAGACCCACATGTTGTCGCATTTTTTCGAGGTGATGTGCCTTGTTATAACCGTTCATATTATGTCCCTCAGACTATTTAGGTGGGCATGTTTTAAAACATTGTTTTAATTTTTCAGATCATGACGTTAGATTTATTTATATTGGGACTCATCTGTACTACACATCCGCCATCATGAAAAGGACTTTCTCTCCGGCCTATGTGTTCCCATAGTAACAACCTAAACAGCACCCATTGAAGCAATCAAATCGCCCAAGTTTCCTAATCAGTTAGATCTATTTAAATTTAGCCAAAGAGAGCACAAACTTCAAAATGCTTTACAGACAAATTGAAATGCCTTTACACAAATAGTGTTAGTGAAATAGGTAATTTCAACCAAAATTACTAACCTTTCTCAAATTTATCTCTATGGCATCGCATTTTCAAAGTACAATTGAGAATCACAGGCAAGAGGTGATTATTGTGAATTTTGCGACAACCAAAGTTCTCTATCACGTCTGCAGACAAGTCAGCAAACATTTTACCTGTCACTAAAATTACCCGATGATGACCAATATATTTGGGAGTTCCAAACATCATACACGGTCAGCTGGAGCCTTTATTCATGTCTTCAACTGAACCCTATCCTTTGTCGTACCAGCGTGTGAGCTCAGTAGATCTAACTATGTACATCTCACAGTATGATCATATTAAATAATGTGAATTTGAGCCATACCCTCTGAGAAGATTGTCCCACGTGATTCGGAAGTATTAGAGCAGCTGCGTTTGTTTCATCACAGCTTTCTGAAAGAACATGCTCTTAGAATATCGTTTCTAATGGGAATGTACTCTTTGAGGGTAAGGTACAGACCCGTTGGTTGTGAAGAGACTGACTAAGAGACAACTGGTTTTGCAGTGTTTTCAAGAGCAGTACCAGACACCTACAGTCATACTTTACAAGTTTGGGTGTTAACAGTGGAATAAATACTACACAACAATGTTTTGTATAAAACTTCTCCAGACTAGAATGGCTGTCACTGAATCCTTTGGAAAAATTTATGGCTGATATAACCTAAGTTGCCTCCAAACTTCATTTGGAGCTCGTTTACACTAGTTGTCTTTCGACGGATATACATTCAGACACGTACGTGAATTCGACTGGGACAACTTTATGAGAGTTCTGTGCAGTTGTTTTTCCTCTTTCGCACGTAGAAGACGAACATAAAAATTTCAGATCCCACTAAGTAGTTACAGTTTTCACTAATCCACCAGAAATAATTTTTTTATTTACGACAGAAATGGAAGTAGATATCGTAATAAAATAACTGGAATGACATAAGCTGCGTGAGTGGATTGTGTGGCACTGCACTGTGAGATTACTGCAGTCTATAGACTATGTTGTAGGCTGGAAAGCAAACATTTGAAATGAGACTAGAAATAGAAATTAAAAACCTGTAAAAATGTGATCTAGTTCACAATGATGTGAACTTTGTTAAAACAATTATTACAATATGAAAAGCTTCTAAGTCTTTCAAAAACTAGGGCGAGTCGATGAGATTTATTGCTGGATAACTGCATATCTGTGTTTAAAGAAACTCAACAGTTTTTAGACTGAACCTCTATTCAACTGCTAACATGATTTGAAATAGACACTTTTTAATCCGGCTGGTTGTTAAAAACTTATTTATGTCACGTCTGTTAGGGATCTGTCAATTTTGAAACTTGTTTACACAAGGGAAATTTCAGTTCTCCTGTCGAGACCAATGTTTGTGACAGCATGCAGTCGGACATTTCCTCAGATGACCAAAGATTCAATTGTGCTAAAAATGCTGTATCAAACCATACAGTACTTTGCGTAGTCTGACGGTGGTTCAACAGATAAATTATGTTTAAAACGTTAGTACTTCCGAACCATAAACAGAACGGATATAGAAAAATATATTGTGTTTTGTGCTAACGTTCATCATTCAGTAATTCCTTGGTTAGGCCACAACGAATTAAAACTAAAGGAGTTATCATTGTGGCAACCTTGCTGATCGCTAATTCAGCGCAAGCAGTGAATCGATCTGACGGCTTGGAATTGTCAATTGTTTGGCTTGATTTGCTTGATAAACAACAGTGACACCACGTAGGATAGTTTTGTGGCATTCCTGTTATACAACCCTATCCCAAACAGTCTCCACACATGCAGATTAAACGCACACATGCACACATACACAAAAACAATAACAATCTATCCTTATTCGTACCTGGAATAGTCACGTGGCGACTTCAGGTGAACCTTGAACTCATACATCCTATTGGAAGCCTGTCTATACACGGCATTTTAAACAAACAAACACGTGGCAGTTGATGTCTGCCTCTTGTGAAGCCTGTACAATATAAATTTTGTGATTTAAATCGCTTGATAAAGCCTATCTAAGAAGGCAAAACGTTACGAACCAGATAACATTTTTGGATTTAACTCGTCGTGGCCCAACAAGGGAACGGCTTACTAACGTCCAGAACGTGTAATAATATCTTTCAAATAACAGTCCGTATAGATGTGAAACGTTGGAGATAACTTTGATAGTCAGAAAGTACACCTTAACTTTAAGTAAAGAATGTGAATTTATAGTTTTGTTGAAGGACAATAATTACAAGGGCAGTTCTACTGGGGAATAATATGCTAGGACATTTGAAACAGACTGTTCTACACGAGTGTTTAGTGTACTATTTAAAAAACATTTTGGATAATTAACACTAATCCCGTTAATATTCACAGTTGGCTTTTACCCGGATTTCTTCAAAAGCAACAACTGGTCTAATGTTTCAGTAGCGTCAAAGTTTGTCAGTTGTGTAGATCTTTGACGTAACCCGAATTTTGATTCTGATCAATGTTTTTCTGAGACAGCCGTGTGGATTAGTTTACGCCACCAACCACATATTAAAGTACCTGCAGTTTTATACGTAAACGTTCAGCTACTTTCACTTACAGGCAATGGTCATTTGATCTAATGCCTAGATAGTAGGCGTAGTAAGTGCCATATTAAAACCAACTGTCCACTCCACAAAACGAACTTCTCATCACGTTCAAGTTTGCAATCACTAGTTAACTTGGTGGACAAAGTTTTGATTGTCGATTTACAGTTGCCTGGAATGAATTCAGTATCAATACCAGCTGCCGGTAGCTGCCGCGTTTATATCAGCTTCAAATATCTCTCACAAAAATCCCCTACCATTTCTAAATGAATGGCAAGAGGCTGAGCAGTTTAACTTGATAGTAAGAGTATTCAGATGAAAATGTTTTCACTCGGAACCACATGAGTAAGAGATTTTTGTTTCCAAATGTTGGAGTAAACCACCAGCTGATTATGGCTTTTGTACCCTTATTGACAATTTAGTTAGTCCTTTCCAAACAGAACCACGATGCACGGGTTTCACCCTAGCTATAGCCTGTTTTTAATAAATAGCTTAGCTAAGGCCCGGAATTAAACTCTGGTCAGGTTGTAATTGAGCAAGGTATGGTTAGAGTTCAAGGCTTGAGTATGGTGCTTCTGTATGAAAGTCAACAGGAAAGAAATAGCCCTAATCTATCGTTATCATAATGAAATTCTTGGCAACCAGAGTTTAAATAATTTGTTCAAGGAAACCAGTAAGAATGTCAAGCCCCTCGTAGGGCAACATTTGTAAGTACACGGTAATTGTTTGGTACCGCAATAACAAACAACACATGCTATGTTTTTTGAACACTTGGCGTAATCTTTCAATTGAGCTACGGATGTGAGCCAGCCCCGTACACTCATAAAACCCTCCTGTGTACAGATTCTTCAAAATGGTGTGAATAACGTAGTGGTAAAGAAGTTATAGAAAGTCTTTGCAGACCAAAACCGCCGAGCGAATAAGTTTTCACAAAAATCTAGCTTTTGATATTGTGTTCAGTGTGCATCAGATAATAAAATGTTCCACTGCGTGTACAATTAATGTAGTTGTAATAGTCGCAATCAGTAGTACAGCATTATCAAGTCGAAATAAGTCAAGTCAATAATACGGGAGGAATTTTCCGGTTTTTGCACATGCACATCTTTACCTATGAATAACAGTTAACTCAATTTTCGTTAAACTAAAAATAATAACTGTCATGTATCTCGTGGAAAATATAATGAATTGTCACAAGTAGTAGTAGTAGGGAGAAGTCATGTTGTTTCATTTAGCTGTTCATTCACCAATAAGAAATCTTGGCTTGTTTAAGAGTAAAGTTAACGTTCCGAATAGCCCCACAAATTTAGTAGAGGCAAAAGATGTTGTGAAGAACATTCTGTTTTCGGTTATTCATCATCGGCTAATTACACAACATTTCATATATTCGTGGTTGTCAAGCAAATGAAATCACGAAGAATTAGCCGTGTAATTGGGTGTAATGGTTATTAGTTGGAAGAAAATCAGGCAACCAAATTGACCTCCGGAATTGTCAGGTGGATAACGGCGGGTCATGTTAATCACAAGGCATGTACAAATTTTGCCTCACCGCACACTTATGAATTACGCGATCAAATTTCGATCGCTTCTGTGTTTGCCAGAATGCCAAATTTGACTCTTCTGGATTGACTAATGGGCAAGCAGTAAATAGGCTGGAAATCCACTTCTGGTGAGACCTGGTGCCTTGAGTCAACAGGTTACGCCAGAATTGCACTCCAAGTGGACTTCATCTCACCCTTAGTCATTTTGCGGTGTGGTGGTCACATGTCCCCACAGCAAGGTGCTTTGTTTTGCGACCGACGTTACTTGCTCCAAAGGAGCACGTGAAAGAGGAAACGCAAAATGAGGTCACACATTTAGGCAACGTGTCTTTGAGTTGTACGTGGACAACCGGGCTGGATCTGAACGAGATTTGCAGTTGTGCCACAATTGGATTACTTATTCTACTAGACGCCAGTTCGGTCAACGCCTCGCCTTTGCAGTCTAGCATCGTGCAAATCAGCTTCTTTTTTCAGATGGGAGTTTAAACTTTGATTCCGTCATTTCCGTGCGTCTATCCACGAAGTTTACAGAATAGGCTTGTTGAACACTTACAAGCAACTGCAGATCAAATGTAATGCCCTCTATGAATCACAGTATGTAACTTAGGGTTACGTCTACATGCAACACACTTCGAAGACATTTCTTCATATGAAAATTGGTTTTAAACCTTAAAAGTCCAAACTTCACAATCTACTCTTTAATTCTCTTATAGTTACCACCTAATCGACTCCTCTTCTTTGTGAGTCTAGGTGTACAGATGAATCACGCGATCATTTTGAAGCTAAGGTTATAACTTTCAACTTTCCCACAACAGGTTGTTCGTAACTATCTTATGGACTGGTTAGTGCCAGATTGTTCGTGACTAAGGAGAACAGTCGTTGTGACCGGTGCGAATGGTTTAATGAGGACTACATAACTGAAAAATCCTGAGTTTTTCTATAGAATCTTCGCTACTTTGTCGTGGAAACATTTGAGATATTCTGATCAGGCATGTAAATACCTATGCAGCGTCGTGCTCTAAAAGATATCGCAAACTGAACTGATAGATATTTCACGAGAAATTTTAAAAGTAGAGAACTGTCACGCATAACTAGAATTGACAAGATGACTAAAGTTGCTAACAATCTTATTTCTCCAGTGTCATATACCCGTATTTTCGAGTATTATGATGTTTCCTAGATTTTCAAACGCTCCCAGAGAAGGCATGGTTAGGTTCCCTTCTGTTATTATGAACATGTACTTCCCTGTAGGTGAAGCTAAATGTTGTTCGTCAGACAAACCATCAACACCAAACAATTCCGTCAGTTCTGAGAGCTTTAAATAATACATTTCCTCAGAGTCGCTATCGTTTTCGTACGAAAATCACGGCAAATGTGCTAGAAATGTGATCGGAAAGGACCTGACAGGTCCGTAGCCGAGACAGTGTGATAAACTAGCATGTTATCTTGAGCACTACTTTGTGGCATATGAATTGTTGGTAAGATAGCTTCTGAATACCTCTCTGTGGATGTTAATCCCCTGCCTTTACAGTTCCAGTTTCCAGCTAACCGTCTCAGTGGATAGAGGGGTCTGTCCAAAGAGATAGCAGCATTGATCCAATAAAATACCACTCAACGAATTTGCTGTCTGGTTACATTTTAATTGCGTGGTCATTTTCATGACCTCTTTGGTCGGCGAAAAGTACACAGAGGAACAATGGGAGCAATGTCAGTATTTACTTATCGCAGTACCCACCTACATCTTTCATACAAAACCTCTGATCATTTATTTCAGACCTACTGTTTGTCTTGATAGAAGACCGTGTACACGTTCAAAACCGGCAATGCAGTTAATTAGTGTAACTCTAGTAATTGCCAAGAACTAATTATCTTCCCTACTCCGCTGTACACGATACTCATAAAATGACCCATGGAATTAATGGTAAATTCCACGCGTATTATGACTGATTTGCCAGTTTTGTTCAATAATTTTGTAAGCCAAACACAAAGAAGACAACACAGTTGAAAGATAACATTTATGAACTATTCACGCCTTCAATTGAGCAAAAACTGCTTCCTGAGTGTGTGTTAGATGTATCGTTGAACCTGTTGATTGTCAATGCCCTTTCCAATGTGGTCAGATTTGATACGAATCTCTAAAACAACTTGTCAACTCAAAAGGAATTGGGTGAGCGGCATTATCCAAACAACATCAGAAACCAAAGTTGGTGGAAACAATCTCCCGGTATTTCAAGACGACAACTAGTATTAGTTACTTTTACAATGCTCCACCACATTCAACATCCCCATCTCGAGATTGTAACCATGAGTATTTTTACCGCGATTTATAAAGTCTGCTCAGTATGCGAAACGACATCCGCGAGAATGTTACACGAGCTGCTTCGATTGCCTATACAAAATCAATGAAAATATCAACTGTTTTGAAAATAAGAGCCGATATTGATTTTATCGATTTAGTGATTCTCAGGCGAATCAGTTGCAAACAATTTGAGTTTCCGGGGTGTTTTTACATTGTTAGTGGTCAACTGGTATTTCTAAAACACACTCCTGTTCGAAGCTGCAGTATCGCAATTTTAGATTAGTGTTTGTCCATCTCATTGTGTCAAGTGGAATTCGCCGGTTGATTGATTGAATGGATTGACTTTGTATGTTAACTTACTGAGTTAATAGTGCCATCCACTAAGGCTATTGCCCATATTGCCTACAAGGTTTGTAATACCGTTTCGAAGTTCACAAACTCAAACTTATCCACTTCAAGTCTCAGTGACCACCTTGAGGTTTCTTTCAAGAATCAGCAGTCATTCTGAACAATCCGCGGTGCGGCAGATGCTCTAATGGAATTCAGATTAACGGGTCCAACCAGCAAAATCTGCATTTCCGCAGTCTTGGGTGTAGGTCACAAACTCGGATATTTCACAAAAAGGTGAAAACGGATCGCCATATTGTTCATAAGTCAGTCTGCTGGAGACAGCGGTGAGCACACACTGAAAGTCTGTATACATCTTCGTCAAGAATTGGTCAGGGCTGAGATCCAAAAACAAAAACTGAGTATACACACGTTAAATATCTTCTTTTAATCGATAAATGAATGTCTTTGGCATGTCACACGTGAGGTCGGTCAACGAATGCACTACGTGCAGACGTTATCCTCGTGGACACTTTGTCAATAATGCTACAGGTTGACAAGATGACACTAGACAGGTGGGTAAAACGAGCACCTGCCAGTTATACCAACGACCGGGTCAATGTCGACCCAATCCTGTAACGGCAGTTTAAACTTGAAGTCGCAAACTGTGTACCATACTGCCTAGGCCTATTACTCAACCGACTTAGCAAGGTTCACATGCATTCTATAGAAGAGCTGATTATAACACTGTCGTCCGTACCATTAATCAGCTTACTGTATGATAGAAGCTTCCGTTTGAGTCCATCGAATCCTCTGAACACTCCTTCTAGAACAGCACTCATCATGACATTGCAAAGGAATGAATCTTCTGACACCCCATTCGGCGTGGGGAACGTTCGAGACAGCTGCGCAACAATGCACCGTCTGCTTTTAGAGCGAGCATACAAGAATTCCAAAAAATTGTTGCACTCCGCTGGAACTTCCCCGTAACAGAGACGACCACCGAGAATATGTTAAGAAACCGAGGAAAACGCAGCCTTTAAGTTTAGAAATACCAAAACTGAAAAAACGAGTATCACTGTCGTGGTGTCTGTAACGAGGGTAAGCTGTGACTGATGCTCCCGTGATCAGGCTGGATATCTGTCTGTTCTCCTCTTATATGATCTTGTCGTACTTATAGAGTTTCTTCTGAAATAGACGTCATACAGGATGTACTCACAGCTTTCCATGGTTTTACCCAGTACTGGTTTGTGTCAATCCACTGTTATGATTCTGACATGTTAACTATCGGTGTTATTTGGTAGGGGTTTATTATACCGACCTTTCGCAATTTCTAAACGAGCAGTTTATATTTGTGAACATTCAGTTTAACAGTTACAAGTTTGTAGATAGAAACGCCACCTGTAATAAATTGCACTCCTCTCTGTTCCCTAATCAACAATAGCAGCGGACACATTTGTGCTGAAACTGATGTAAATTCAGAAGTGAACAGATTTGACACAATGATTTAGTTATTACTAAGCCAATGGAGAGTCGTTTAAACCTTGATTGGACATTGTGTTGTTTCGGTTTGAACTCACAGTAACTTCACAAGGTCCACAGCATTTTTATAAATGCTGCTGGATTTTGTAAAA
Source organism: Paragonimus heterotremus (assembly GCA_013368495.1). Classification (NCBI taxonomy): domain Eukaryota; kingdom Metazoa; phylum Platyhelminthes; class Trematoda; order Plagiorchiida; family Troglotrematidae; genus Paragonimus; species Paragonimus heterotremus. The sequence goes on along the minus strand of LUCH01000326.1, from coordinate 245,575 downwards.
ATGATGGCATCTGCACTTTTTTTGCTAAGTTGGTTTGTTAATTTAGCTTGCATAATATCCCCACTGTGTAGATGATAGTATTGAGTTGATGAATAAACGCGACGAGTGAGACCGCAAACTGAAGCTATGTTTAACCAACCTCATTTCGGTAACCCACCGACGTGCCAACGATCCAGATATTTGCCTGATTACTGAACCTTCTTGTATCATTTAGGAATTTTTTTATCGATCTCATTGTTTCTGATTACACGAGGAACTAACGTAAATGACGAGCGTACTAGTTCCAATACCAGGGAAAGTGCATGCATGTGGAAAGTTCCGCGTATGAAATGGCTGTAAGTTTTAAACATTGAAACCTTTATGGTGAAAGTGGCTTAAGTGGATCAATATTTTAGAAGAACAAACTACAGAGTAAAGTTGGCACAGTGTTTTTAATAACCTCAATACAAATTTTGGAAACAGAAAAACATCAGTGGGTGCTATTTCATAGACCGTGAATGGCTTGCCGAATGTCCTGCATACATAGATTATATGTTAAACGCAGAGAACTTTCAAATATGTTTGTTTCCAAACAATGTGGAAGCGACATACGAGCACATCATTGCCATCAGAAAACTAAATGTTTGAATGACCTCTTGAGATACCTCATGTCGGTAACAGACACAAGATGCCAGATATGGCTGGTGAATCTCATACGTAATTGTACTCAAATCATTGTCATGTTCGACGAATCAATATTCATTCGATACGGTTACTTGTAACCTTTTGTAAACTTTCACATATTAAGTGACTTACACCGATTTCGCAAATCAGCTGCAAGCTGTAAAACGCAAATCGATGGTTGTGAAGCCATTGCTTACTGAAGGAAACTACACAGGCAAGCTTGATTAATCGAATATGATTTAGTCAGTAAACAAACTCATAATAACAGCCAACAACTAACAACCTGATGCAATGGCAGAAACTGAGTCCCCTATGTGGATGTGTTCATATAAACTACTATGTAGTTCCGCAGTTTTCCATGAAGTGTCCCTCAATTTCACTTTAACTGACTTGCCTGTTAATTTGATGTCGATTTATTGTTATTTATTATCATTTGTTGTTAAATATTGTTAAGTTACTGCTTGTTAATTCATCGATTAAAGCGGAAGGGCATAAGCAGAAATTGGGATAATGACCATCGCCTCACCCTAAAGTAAGTCACGCAAAGATAAATATACCCATTCGCTTTAGGATTCTTGACTAAAATCTATTTTGCTGTCCAGCGTTTCCTAAGTAGGCGTTTGAATATTTTAGCAGATAGATCACAATTGATGGCATTTATTTGGGATCAGCCAGGCATGTTGACCAAAGCGAAACAATGCCAGCACATAACTGATTTCACAAGTAATTTGCGTTCTACGAAGTTCCGTTTTAGCCAAACAGGTTATATCCAGTATAACCCTGAGATGCTAAGCCATGAGGTCAAAACACACCCTCTTACTCCACGAAATATAAGTTCTCACAAGAGTACGGTCGGACTCAACTACATTGTTTTTATGCCGAACTGAACAAAAACCACAACAGTAAATTCATTCGGTCGCCATGATTGACAATGGGAAACAATTCCTCTCGTGATCCTGTCTCAGTTCTTAAACATTATCAGATGGCATAAACTTTCAAAACCGAATATCTATTGAACTTTCGTCAAATGTTTCTTGAAAATGTGTTTTTACTTGACCGTTAAACTTAAAACTGTACATCGACTACACTGTCAGGCATTCGTTGAACAAGCATCTATTGTTTGCTCGATCCAAATATGCTGTGAATCGCAAAGCCGGTCGGGCCAGCCGACTGGTTTTTATACTCTACAATCAATGTACTACTACCCAAATTAAGTCAGAATATCTACCAATAAAATTTGTGCTAAATTACTAAAATATTTTGCCGGGTTTGCTAATAGCATTATACCATCAAAATGAAGTCATTATGCCCATTATTCGGAAAAAATGTATTTTTGAAACAGAACCTTTCTTCTAACACAGTATACGGTAATCACCCTTGAATTATGTTTTTTTTATTTGCTGTAGGCTTTATCCGGATAAACTGATGAACGGTTAAATATTGTCCTCTAAAGTTTTCAAGCGTGCTTTACATTAAACCTGTGGTCCGCAAGTTTTGTTACTCAACTGTACCCAAAAATCTACCAAAATCACCGATTATCGTAACAAAGAAACATATACTTCCGATAAGTAAACAAAATTACCTTGTTGGGTAAAATCTACTTATCCACGTTTGTTGACAGTCTGGGTGCTTACAAAAATGAACAGTCTTTCTTTGAACAGTTATTTCTTTTTCAGCACCTAGTAACGACTAGTCGAATGAATAACCCGTAAGTATTTTGCCTTTAGTAATTTTAAAACATAACTGTTGTCTACAGTTTACTGGAACGGATTATGTAATACTCACAACGAGACTGGACCTTGACGCGGTGTGACGGCTTGCGCATCTCAATGACCTATTGGGCTAAACTGGACGGTGTGGCCACCACACCGGTCGAGTCACTCATGCCAGGCAGGCCAATAGGTAGAGGTCTGACGAACCAGTCTCCTGGTCCTCCAGGTTGGTGGTTGCAAGAAGATTGGCATCCTCCGGAAAACGTACCAGTTCTGGTACACTGCCACCCACCCGCTGCCTTGCGGTATAGGTTTTTGAGCCAAAGGTTTTGCTTCAGAACTCTAATCGTTCTCCTGTTTAGGTCTGGACGCCATGGCAGTATCTCAGCCCACACACACAACCATGAGTAATCATAACATAAGTAATTCCATA
>LUCH01000326.1:225482-239468 GCA_013368495.1 Paragonimus heterotremus | reverse complement strand
GTTGTCTGTGAATAAGGTGCACTTAATGACGCGGGGCAGTAAAAGCCGTGAGGAAGCTGTCTTGCTGATGACACCTTACTTTAACTTACAGCTCGGTTGTTTGTTTGCAAGGTGTCGGCGCGTTGATGTTGTATGTTTAAAGGTAGACGTAGCTATTTTTTTAGTGACTAGGTCCCCTCCCCTTTCCCTGTCTTTTCTTCTCTCTTCCTATTGCCTTTTATTCTTCTTCATGGTTGTGTGGCAGTTAAGCATAAGTGTGAACCACTGATGTATTGCTGTCTATGATGATGATGTGATGCTCATTACACGAGCTCATTTTGGAAGCTAACACTGCATATTGTAATGGGGCTGACACCCTTAGCCGCAATTTTCACGCATATCAAACAGTACTCAGTTAGCGATATGTAGCATCGTAATAACATTAGCGTCCATATCACGGATAAATTCGTCTGCGGCCACATGTGCTAACTCCGACAGATCAAACAAGCTCGTGTATACTAAATATTTTCCTTGTAGTCTCAATCGTTTCTTAGTTTACTATAGCAATCTTTAAAACTTTTGATTCGAAAAATTGGATCCCCCGTGAGAACCTGGTTGTCTGTTCTGTTGTGCAGAAAATTTTGCGTAGAAAAAACAAGTTGCTTTTAAATCTAAATGCAATGGAATAAAAATGCTGCAGACATGAAAACTAATCATGCAAACCGAAAATTGTTTGCTTGTTTCTGACTATCCTAAACGAAAATCACCTAATTTAAATTCCATGTAAATCTATGAATAAATTCATTCTGTTCAGACCACAAACAAATTTGTCTCACAAGTAACACGTTTTACACTTTAATTTAATGCCAAACAAGAGACCGCAATCGAATGCACTCAGCCAAAGGTATTGCGGAATTCCTGTGCTTCACAAGTTTGCTGACATGTTTTGAAGTACGAGAAAGCAGATATCGTTTAGTTCGAATGCCTGTGTTGAACGGAGCTTAAACTGTGTTAGACATGCAAATAGCAAGTTTTCGTGTGCATGGTGCCATGGGTGATTGCAGCGAAAACTACAGGCATTGTTTTGTCGGTATGGAACGTTGAAATACAACGAGACAACATAATGGTATATCCAAAAATGCGTAATATATTCATGAAAATGAAGCAGACGACAAATTTTTAGCGTTCATTAGATCTTTTGTGTCGGGCAACCCTCGCTAATGTAGTCAGCAACCCACTCTACATTCACGTGAATACTATGTATTCTAGCAACAAAGGTTGTCGTTTTGCATTTGCATCCGTAAACAATACAGGCAGTCACGTTTTGAGCAATCGGGCCTCCTAGGGATTTGACTCGAAGGAATTATCGTGAACTTGGGTTTTAGCCCATGTGTTATTAATAAAATTACTAAAACCACATTGGTGACATTGACAGGTATGGAAAATTATCAAGAAAGCATAACTTGTTTGCATCAAGTCAGCATACCTCACAAATAAAGTGGTCATTTACTGACGGCTGGAAACATTTTCTTAGTGAAAGGGTATCCACAGGACCAAAGTTATTGCACTCCTGCTTCGTACAGAGCACGTTACAATGAATATTTTAAGATACATATGTTAGTTGACTATGTTCGTCGTTCCTTCTGACGACCACCGTTGAACCATTATGCATTAGTGGGGACTGAAGAAAGGTATTCTGGATTTAGCACGAAACAGATGATTAGAGCCATGTTTCTTCACATCCGAGAGAAAATGTGTTGCCCATCAGGCCTATGCTGTATTTGGATTGAACTTTTACTGCTCTTTTCAGTAGCCGTGTGTCCGACGGCGTGGCACCTTTGGACAACTGTATGTTGCGAAAAAATTAGCGTTAGGAAAATAATTGGATTTTCAATATCAAATTGAAAATCTATGACCGATTTAGGTCTTGGTGAAACTGATATTCTAATCGGCAAACTTTGCACAGAGAGCTGATGCCACTCTTCTATATATATATATATATATTGCATAATACGGGGTGAGTAGGTCAGTGACCATAACTCGTAGACAGTTTAAGGGAAAAATTAGTCATGACCACCGGTTTGTTATGTGAATAGACAAATGGGGAATTAGATGCAGAGTGCTGGGATTCATGTTGATATAATTGAAAAACGGGACCAAACTTTCGTAAAGATTGTTATCGGTGTGGTTACGGATAGAGAGAGCAAGACTCCGAGAAACGTGCTCGCAGACGTGTGATTCAGTGTAAGTAGATTAGCCCAACGGCAGGTTAGGAAACAGGTACTGGATACAAAAAGCGAACAGTGCTTTGACAAACTGTGAAGCAGTGGTAAGTTGTGGTAACTTGTTATAGCGGAATAGAAAGAAAATTGGAGTAAAAAAGTAAACCGTCTTCTATGTACATCAGTCTGTCAGTATATCACGGGGATTTCTGAAGAAACTTATACCAGATATCTAGCAGACACGCTACAAAATTACTACTTTATGAAGTACGTAAGATTTACATTGATCCATCTCACCGACTAGGACAAACGGACTATGGATGATATACATGCATTAATCCGAATAAGTGCAAAACATGAGTGAATCACTGGCACACAGAACCAGTCAAGCTTGAATGGATCATCACACGTTAAGGACAAAAATCTAAATTTTAAACAGGGCGAGGAAGTAACCACAGAGGCAGAAAATATCGACCCTGCAAAGAAGTGAGGGAAAATTAACATAAGCTAATAGGTAGGCTGACAGTAAGTTTAAAGTAAAAGAGAGAAGTAAAATTATGTAAGCAGCATAATTAAAACATTAAAGTAGTATTTCTTGTTCACTAACCACTTTGGATTATACACCGAAACACGTGTCCCCAGCGTTCTCACCGCTTGATATGCTTCCTGGAAAACTTGGAAGCAATTTCCCGGCATTTCAAGACACGATCTAGTAACAGTCACTTTCCCAATAATCCCACATTTCCCAGGTCCGTAAGCTTACTTCCTCATGCCGAGACTTTCACTCTGAGTAGTTTTACCCATATGTATAAAGTTGGTTCAGTGTACAAAACGACATCCGCGAGAGTGTTACATGAGCTGCTTCGATTACCTATATAAAATCGATAAAAATATCTCCTGTTTCGAGAATAAGAGTCAAAATTGCTTTTATTGATTTAATGATTCCCAGGCGAATCAGTTGCAAACATTTTGTAGATCCGGGTTGTTTTAACGTTATCAGTGGTCACCTGGTATTCCTGAAACACAAATTCCCGTCCGAAGATCCAGTATCGCATTTTTAGACTAGTATTTGTTTATCTAATTGTGTTAAGTGGAAATCGCTGGTTGATTGGTTGAATGGATTTGCTCTGCACGTTAACTTACTTAGTTAATGGTGATATCCGCCGAAGCTATTGTCCAGGCGCACTTTATGTTCTGCAGTAAGGTTAGTGAGATATACTTCTGTATCGCTGGATAGCAGTCCTACTTGGTTCCACTGTAAAAGGTGTCCATCAAATCATCCTACTTCTAATATGCAACCTTGAGAGCAGTGAATTTTACGCCCCAGTGTAATTAACTCCATTACATAGAACCTTTATTTATAAGCAAGCAACCAAGCAGACATATTAATAGAAATAAGAACCACGTTCGTTGAAAAAACTTGGTTATAACGATGGGCTTCACACAAAATGTTTTCCCTCAACCTGTTCCGTGTTTTACTTGGCTGTACACATGACGTCGAATCAGCTCTGACAACATTCTCGTTTTTCTGTGCGTCTTATTTTGATTTTGGATAAAACTGATTTACCCATTGAAACAACAGGTTGATTCGCAAAATGTACAGTGCGTAAATAACTCCTAACTTTAGTTCACCAGAACAAGATTTTCAGTAGAAAGTTGGCAATGATTGCTGTCTGTTTGAAAAACAAAAGTATTAGCATAATATGACGTTTTATGGCAATCAGTCGTTTCGACGTTGTTTACCTTAATTCGTTCCTTCTCTAACTAACTTCCTTTTTGACTGTATTATATAAACACCGAAATTGCAATCGTGCTTGGTGAGATATAGAGGAATTCTTCGGATAATAAATCTGTTTCTCGATCAAATTTTTAAAAATCCTTCTATCAGCAATGTGTATAAACGAACTCTGGTATAGTAAACGACGGTTTTGCATAGCATGGCTCAACAACATGTAGGACGACATATCTGAGCTGAGATCCTCCTCATCTGGTGTACGGGTGTTTTCGTAGGGATTTCGTGATAAAATTTTAAAGCATAGAAGAAGAAAACAACTAAAGATTTAAAGATGACCAAGAACTAACAGAAAATCTGTCAATGTCCAGTGAATCTCAAAGGCATAGCAGTCCACTGATGGTGGTTTCTACTAATGTGCCCGTACACATCTGTGGTTTCGATCTTTCCAATACATGTAAAGCCGTCTAGAATCTAAATTCACGATGGACCATACGCCACCACGAAATTGATCTTGAACATTATCAAATTTCTTTTGCTTGTTATATCATATGCAGCCAGTCAGCCTTGTTTGATATTCACCTACCTGTCCACAGTCGCACACATCACCTTGATCGCATTGGTCCAGCTTACATAATCCGTGACTTACAGGTCTAGTCGTCCGGTTTCATTTTGTTCAACGCAGTATTCTAGAATTCGTTTTATCCTCGACTGACCTATTGTGACATTTTTAATTTTCAGAAGTTGCTAGTAGCATAAAAACAAATATGAATTTAATATACAACTGTTCATTATTGTCATTTTTGATATTGTTGCTTACTCCATCACGGTGACTTCATGTGATATTTTATTTCTGCGAAATCCGAACGAAATTTGTAGCTGATTTTTAGTAAGAATTTAATATCCAAGTTATTTGGTGGAATCCGATGGGCAATAAAAGTCAGTTATAGGTCACCCGGGCCAGAAGTTTCGGACACAAGCTTGTTTGACAGCGATTTCGTTGATGCAGATCGACGTACAATTGTTTTGATCGCCTCAGCAATTAATGGTGAAGGCGTACATTTTGGTATAAGATAGCAGTAATAAATGGATTGGCAGATGAGTTAATTTCGACGATACCCAACTAAGACCAATCTGGATATCAGTTGGATTTAAAGCAGTAACAGAAACAACATGCCTAAATGCCACAAGCGCAGTATCAACTCAGTTGCAAGGTCACAACGAAAGTTTGTTATAGGATAGCCTGTGTATCCAGTGATTTGTTGTAACTTGACTATATTCAGAGGCGGTAGTGGTAATTCACACGGAAAGGGGACAATAGGGCTGTTCACTTCAGGTCAGATTGCAAGATTTTATATACACGAGCCAAACTTAACAAATAACGGAAAACTATCGAATTGTTGATGGCCAATGTATTGAGTTCGATCGCAGAATTCGTTGTTCGGGAAAGTCTTCTCCTGTCCCAATGCAGACTGATGTACAGGATTAAGTATATCACCTGAACATTGAATTCTGATTTACAAGGTCGGCGTTTCTCAAAATAAAAATGCAAGTTCTGTATAATCACGCCTCGCTGACACTTGATATCATTATGTGTTTCACGTTAGCAGAAATCGTTTCATGCGTTGCTTCATCTGCGACTTCCTCTATATCACTCACCAACATCAGTGATAACCACCTAACAGTGGAGCATGTCAAAGTGAGTATTGCACAGTAGAACGTCCGATTGTACAGAATTAACAAGATCTCGTTGGTTTCTTTAAACATGCAGAAAGTAGGTGTGCCTATATCAGACAAATCTGACAATTATCTACAAAACTCTGATAAAGTAACTCATACAGAGGATTCATTATGAAATGTTTAACATGGTTCAAACATTTTTACAAAATTTTCAGTTAAACGGACCAAACTGATATTTATGAGGGAAGCTCCAGTGGATCTGAGGTTGACATAGATTGCTTTGTATTATAGGCGGAGGTAAAATTGATTTTCCCCTCGCTCATTGTGACTGTGTTGCAATTTCTGTATTGTGTACTTAACCACATGAAACTCATCGATCAGATGCTTCCTACTTGGTCAACCACTCTTCCGCTGGCAATTTCAACTCTTTCTCGGTAAGAACGTATTTTTGCCCCAAGTCTTACTACAACCTTCCAAACAATTGAGAGGAAGGAGGCCAATCTACGGGTAGAATCCGTGATAGGATATTTTTGGTCTCGGCTGCTAAAATGTGCAACTGTTTTATTCAGTCCGAGTAGGCAAAACCATTGTGATGCAGAATCTGGACGCCGGTACCAGAATTTTCCAGGGCTAAACTGCCGGGGCTATTCAAGGCAATATATATATATATATGCTAAGTATTTGTCGTGGCGTAATGGTAAACAAGGCCACATATTTGGCATCTTGATCGGCAATTCGCGCCATTTTGAGAAAACTTGGTTGAACTTCAAGTCTATTGATTCACAATGAATTTGGTGTTTTCTTTAATTGCCTAACGTATGTTTTATTGGAAATATAATGGCGATTCCGCAAATTACTTCCAACAGCTGTTCGGTGTTCAAAAACGTCCCGTGGACCGACATCGCCGGGGGTTCCCAGTTTGAAATTAAATGAAATTTGCCACATATGTAGTATCCAATTTCCATACACCCAGGGTTTATACAATTTAGACACTACCAGAACTTCGGGAGTGTTAAGACGCACCAAACCTAAACTAGTGCCCAAAATACATAGTGTGTTAAGCATTTTCAGTTATATATCTTCGTGAAAACGAACGACGAAAATGGAACCATCGGTAAAAGTTTGGTGAATAAGCATTTCAGTTTTTTTTGCGGTGGAAAGTTTGACATCGAGAACACGATAACACGATTAGCGTATAAAATGCTGACAGCTTTTTTTTGTAAAACTTATGAAAAATGCTCGATTTTAAGCAGCTAAAATACTTCATCCAGGTTTGACTGACCGTAGGCGTTGGGACTCTCCGGTTTGTCATCTTCTCCAAGCCATTACAGTAGGACACAGCAATTATGGAAATCATTTAGAAACTCGTCTTTTAAACCTAGCACGTCTTGAAATTGGTTTCATAGCATACTTTTCTTCAGAAACCGCGTATGCTCTAGGCATCTGGGCGACCAGGGATTTTTTGCTGGATAATGCTACTGAACAGAATGTGAACCGTTACACATGATCACATGATCTGTATCATTTCATTGCTGGGCCATCTACCACGTCAGAAAATTTACATTCTTGCATGATTCTAGTATGAAATACTGATTCTTTTTGAATACGTCTTTTCGGTCATCACGTTCTCCATGAAATGTTCGGGTTCTATACCCTCAACCAGACAACGGCACAAATCCATCAACTTTATACTTTGTAGCCGCCATGTTTCTGCAGCGCACGCGAACGGAATATATTGTTGGTGGTTAGCAATTTACTTAGGCTGTCGAGGGAATCAGTAATCCATTGGTGCTCGGCAAACCCCACATGACTTCCGTTTCTTCGTTAATGTCATTTCGACTGAAACGTTCCTGGGGAAAACCACATTATTTGGTTGAAACTTAAGGTATTATATCTTGTGTTCTCAATTTTTCCATTGCAAATACATGTTAAACTTGATGCTTGAACCGTTTAATTACACTTACCTTAGATTTGGCACGGATATCATCCAACCCCGTTCAGATTAGTATAAATGGTATTTGACTATAAGACAACTCACTATTTGTCGTTATACGGAAAGTTGAAGTTGTCCTGTTCCAGCATTTTAGACAATTGAGCCTCTTCCCGCGCAACTTCTAGGCAGATCACAACGAGTAAAAACGTACATCTTCCAAGCTAAGACGTCCTTTCTAGCAAACAAGAGTAAGCTGTAGACATAACCTCGTCTAAAATTATGTCTAGTTTACCCCAAACCCCATTTGAGCAGAAAACCACCTGGATAAGTTATAACAGTAAACATACTAAAACTCCTTTTGTTTTACATATTATTTGCCACTTGAATGACTTTGATGCTCTGTAACACAGTTCTGTGATTCGTAAGCGGAGTTCACTAATCTTGCTTGAACTCCCATGGTGTGGACAACGTCGCTTTGCATGCAGTGTGTGTTCTATTGGCAGTACATTGTGTTGTTGCGCTCGACAACTGAAGATAATGGGTAAACAAAGTCAATTATTGTAAATAACGTTTGCTACTGCTGAATAGCGAAACATTTATCAGACATTTTGAGTCAAAATTAAGCTTAACTAATAACCAGTCGTTTCCCTCAGACATGAAATTCCTGCGAAGTTCAGCTGCTGTATTCTGAAAGTCAAACCTAAATTACTTCGTACTTTTGAGCATCCGGAAACCAGCAAATTCCACATTTTTTAAAAAGTTCACTACTACCAGTCTGCCGGAATTTTGCTTTATCTTTGGTGAAACAGATTTTCCTTGCTAACACCTCGAACGATCTCAAATTTGTGAAAGTTGTAGAACCGCAGACTGTGTTTTAATGTATTTGTGTTACTATCTGCAATAAACTTATTTTAGTCCCGATAAATCTCTCAAACGGAGTGTCCTTCATTTGGGGGCATTTTTGGTCAGCTCTCTTCTACATGCAAATCTGGTAGCCAAATCCGTCATTTCATTTCAGGATGTCAACGGGACATTTGCTAACGGATATCTGGTGGCGTATTTCTTTCAAATGCAATATTTTCAAGGTAATGCAAGCAGCTTAACTGTATTCAGAAGAGGCTTACTTGTAAAAATTTTGAGCTCCGGTCCGAATCGAGTCAGAAACAGGAAGCGCATGCTTGAATGCGACAAGCGCCTCATCATCTGAGGTACGAAGCTACGCCGGGAGCCGATAAATTTTATAATCGAACTGGACTATTCGCCAAGCCTACTGTATCGTTTGGAATTCATCGAATGACAGTGAACTGACTGTCCGAGCAGGTTCCGTCGAACATTTCTCGCTAAAACAATCGACATCACCATTCAGGACAAAAATTGTCTCATACATAAGTAAGGCTTTAAATTAGAAGAGAATCAGTTGCGAAAGTCTCGGCTCCTGATGGACTTGTACCAGTGATCAAAACAGCGTGCCTGAAAGATTCAAGTTTTCTAATGAATGAAATAGGAAGCCATGTTGAATAAACAGACTTGTCTCATTTTGACCCGATCATCTGTAGGTTACACTTCTTCCTGCTAAATTCACCGAATAATGATTGAGGTTATCGGCCGTGCCAGAAATTTCCAAATAAACCAATGATTGTCTTACTGTAGAAGTGGAACAAAACAAACGAGACATGAAGTGCACAGTCAATCCCAAGGCTAAACTGTCTAGTAAGTCTGCTTTTTGATGTAATCCTGCCTCACACTTGAATGGTGTGTAATTCAGAACAGTGTAAATAAAAAAAGAAGCGAACTTATTCAGATTTTTATGCTGTAAGAACTTTGAACTATTGGACCTACATAGTTGCACGTCACTAATGGTAAATCCAAAAAACAACCATTAATTGACGTGTTGCGGCAAAACTAGGCCATAGGTGATTCGCAATACAAATGGTAAAAGAGTACAAATAAATCTTTCACACTACTAGTGTTTGAGGAATACCTTACACAAAAAACTACTGCAGAGTTGGTAGCATGCAAAGAAGCCCTATCAGGCACCATGTATTGTTGACGTGCAATACTTATTCAGTTTTACAAGGCTGATTAGAGAATTTGCATTTGTGTAACTAAAGCTGGCTACAGGCTACAAGTTGTTCACGTAAGCCTTCTGGTATTCGAGTAATTCCCATACTGACCACATTGCTTTCTCACCTTCCTGAAAATATTGATAACATAACGTGAGTAGTTCATCATACAACGGAAGCGTTGACAGTTCTGTTATAGTTCATTAGTATTCAGTAGGATGGCAAGTAGGAAACTTTTCGAACAGTGTGAGACCGGGATATATCCCCGTTTTTTCAAGTGGAAGGTCCACCCTAGTCACCTCGCAATAGAATATCGACATGGTATTAAGTTAGCAGTTAATCATGGTAAAAGTCTTCGGCAAATCGTCTACTCTAAGAATCAATCAGCTTATCTTACCTATCTTCATGGAAAACTGTCAAGCGGTATTGGAGAGCAGTGTAACGCGTGAAAAATGAACAGTGTCCTATGAAAAGTTAGACAATAATGTAAACAGAAGCAAACCATCATTTTGTTAGAAACCGTCTAACAGGCACCTTAGATTCTAGCCAATGATTGCCACTTGCACGAGGTGGTCGACAGTGGCAGTTTTGTTGGTTTTTGTATCTGCATCATCTTGTAAACCTTGTAATTTTCTCAGGATTAGAAAATCTCACACCCCGTCGCCTTTGAGAAAAATATCATTTTTTGCACACTAATTTTTCCGTAGATGAGCTATTCAAACTGCAGCTGTTGGTGATAATGAGAAAAGTTTCCGCATATGTGAACCTGAAGCACCGGAGAGAGGAGACCAAGTTTAAACCAATTTTGATATTTCATCACACACGAGCGTAATTTGATATACAGTCTTCTTTTCATAAAACTAATCAATTTCGAGGCAAGCTTGTTATATAAGCACAGCATATAGGTCATAATACACTGAAACTCACCCTGGTTCAATGGTGACTTAAAGCAGATTTGCTTCTCAATGTGAACCAACTGTTCTTCAAGCGTAATCGCAGGGTGTTGCTTAGTACAGTTAGCAAGTGGAACCTAGATTAACATTATTAGTTTATTCCGCCCAAAGTGAGATGTAACTTGGTTTACCGGACCTCATGTATCCCGTGCGTTTGATGTTCAGAAATCAGCTGGCCAATTTCACGAGTCTGATGAACTAAAAGCTGTATTACTGTTGTCAGTTTGGACGACTGCAATGCTGCAAATAAAGTTTGAATATTGAATTTTCTTCATAAATCTGGAACCGACCATGTAAGAGCAATAGATGAAAAGTTTAGGTTGATTGTGACAACTATGATCACACATTTTGTCTTTCCATAAACCCGTTGGTCAGTAAATTTTGGAGCGAAGTATAAGCCTCGGGTCTTATTCTCCATTGAGGTTGTCACTGCTGTTGGGAGTTGAACTTCATAAACTGTTTTATGTAGTAATCATTGTGATCGGTATGCCAGTGACCTCTCATTAGGAACGGAAGTGACTGAATAGAGTTCCTCAGAATTCTGATGATTTCCAAATGATAAATAACTAAGTTTAGCTCTATTTATATGTAAACATGTTTTTTTTATCTAAGGTGTTTTGTTTGCATGAAGGCTTTTTGCGTAAATTTTGTTTAACACATCGGTCGTCTTTTACTGCCGTTGGCAAATTCTTTTTTGCACATATCATCATCCACTGTTAGTCACTTAAGTCAACAGGTGGAATCATCACGTTTCTCATTCAGTGATTTCTTATACCATCCCAGATATAATCCAGACTCTCAAACTTCTGACGCTCATTATCTGATACTCAGCCGTTTATCAGCGATAAGTAGACAAATCACACAAGCAACTTTCGAACCGCACCGGCAAGGCCAGGATCTGTTTAACGTGATCAACGCTGAGTTTGTGCGATTGTTCCACAAGCGCGTGTTGCATGCACGATTTGCAGTATTGACGGATAACGTGGGTTAGAAATGGAAAATATATTTGATACAGGAAAGAGAATAACGTGTGCGCACATAATTTTGTAAGAGGGCATCATTTTACGTTCACACGTTATTCCTGTTCAAGTATGCAGACAAACATTAATGTTTGCGCGACAGGGAAATTGGTGACATTTCGATCGTGCTAATCCAATCCTACTTCAAGTTCGTGCTTGCCAGATGAGCTATTTACACAGTGTAACTGATGTGTTTTCCAAATGACGGTTTTTCAGATTATGGTCTATTTGCATAGTACGCTTAATGTAGGTGTACATGAGGACAGTAGTGTTGGCTGTCAAGAGCGCAGTGAATCTCGCTAAGAACTGAACACTCGAGTAACACATACTATAAGTTACTTTGGTTTCGTCGACAAGTGTTTTTCCCATTTACTCCACGAGAATAACTATGGAATAAAGCTCGTTGGTATAGCGAGAAAAATGTTACAGAGAATTGGTCAAGTTGTTCGAAATTCGCAGTATTGTTTCAAAAGGTATATAGGCAAACAACGTGACCTTTAGGTAGTAGCCTCAAGTTGGTATAGTTATGTAGGATTAGTTGACTTAGACCGATATATCGGTCGAAATTAATGATAAAAAATTAACTAACCGTTCGAGTAACTTTCCGTACTTTGATTAGTTCATTTCAGTACGTTAATCAGTTGGTTCATCCGTGCCGACTGATCATCCATCTGGTCAGTTTGTGATCAGGTCAGGCTGAACGTCTTGACGAACGTGTTTTGATGAGATACTGACGGCTTGACATGAATAGCCTATGCACTGCGGAGTGTACACATTTAGAACACATTTGGCAGGTTAATTGCGATGCAACAGACCGCTCGATAGACTAGATCAGCATTCAGATGCTGCTCATCTGTGTTCAGGTGAGCAAGGATAGCGTTTTTATTCTGTAGTATTTCGTTGTACATTAACGAACAAAGGTAGTTTTCTCCAATCCGTTTCGGGCTTCCGATCAATACTGTCTGATTCAGCAAAACATGTGAAAAAGCACATACGTATAGATGAGGTGTGAGCCAACAGGCCACCATTGTTTTACAATATAGAACTGGGGGCGTTTTACAAATATGGAGATCTTGCTGATTGCCTTACTGGGTCTAGTTTGTATCCAGTCTGCAACATTGTCACATCTGAAGAGGTATAAACATGAGCTTATTTTGCACATCCTAAGATTTGGGTTTGAGTGGTGTTTTGATTGTATTTTTAGTGTCTATTTGTTCCGATCATTAATGATTATGGAATACTGCTACTATATATTCACTTCATTTCCCAGTGTAACTTTTGAACAAATATTCACGCTCAGTCAGTCGACTAGCGCACAAACATTTTCTTCTCTTTTCAAGAAACATAAATTTGTATGTTCGCTTAATAGCCCTTCTCGGTATTCTTTCTGTAAATTCACGATCAGACGGTGTTGTCCATTGGCCAACGTTACTGCAGTCTAAGACATTTATTCTTCACTCTTTTACTCGGGCGTAAACTCACTGGACTTAGTGAAACAATCAAACCTTTTGAGTGGTAAGAATGAATTAATATCTTGGGTGATGAGGGTAATTATATATTAAATTTATCGCCAATACTGGTTTAGGTGGACGATAATGGAATGAGGCTTGATGCTGTTAGGGTCTTCCATGAATATTTTGGTAAAGAAGCATCGACAAGCATTGACATCCCAGTCTTTTGTTTCCTGCAAAAAACATAAATACGTTTAAAATTGGTTGTTTTTGGCAAGCGTAGATCAACGAACACTAACACCACGTCAAAGATCATAAAAGGATATACCCCGTTCAGGTATCAAATATGACGTATCAATGCGGTTATTAATGTAGACATGAATATGATGAGATTAACAGGTTGATTCTGGCGAACATCAGTTATGTATCTGGTCACTCTGCAATGGAGACGATCGGGCAACCAGAACACACAAGATTGCTCCTGTGTTTAGTTATGAATGATCGGTCACGCCTAGTGTGAGGTTACTGACATTATCAATAACATGCTAGTCTCACAAGCACGAGGGTCAGAGTGCAAAATTCGGTCTGGACAATGATAAGCACAACTAGTGAGCTTTGGTGAGGACGAAGCTTGGATGCGAATACTGCGGACAGCCTTCAGTTTGAAATAAGAAACTAGAATGTATCATTTTGACTAAGCGGACCATTCTCCATTCAAACGTGTTCATACAGCCATAGTAGTCATAAGGTGAATTCAACAAACCAAGTAGTAGATGATTTGGCAAATCTAGTCTGTAAACTTTTGGTAACCCGTATAGAAATGGTGCGACCGCAACTCTATAGTTAAATTCACTGGCTAATTGGGCTGTTGTCACACTGTCCTCTTTAACTGAGTTGAGACACTTACTGAAGTAATTTTCAACATAGCCGGTTTTGTTCGTTTTGTTGTCGACT
>LUCH01000326.1:196671-225382 GCA_013368495.1 Paragonimus heterotremus | reverse complement strand
TGCTTTGACGTACGATAATAATACCCCTGTTAATATAACTGCTTATACTCACCTTAACAATCGGAATACTGTTCTTAATCTATAATTTAAAGTGAATAATTTCCGTTGGAACTTGTTAAATGAATCTATGTTTCAGTTACACCCTCTGACTTGACGTACGCTTAACTTATAATCAACCGTAGTTAGCTGAGTTATTTTTGAATAATCCATGGTCATCTACTGAATATAAACTTAACAGATAGAGTTAATTTGCTGCGAAAAGTTAATTCATAAATGTTGTTCATCCACTCAGTAATTCAGCGAATTTAAAGGCGCACTGATATTACCTATGAATTTCCGCAACTTTACTGGTGCTACACTTTGAACCGCATTTCTGAACAGAAAACGTGAAAACGTATAATCCCAGACAGGTAGTTGTTGGCAAATAAATTACCATATTACTCTTCTAGATCATTCATCTACACATGCTGAAACATTGGGCTGAATATCCTTGAGAATATTCACGGTTCTAATTAGCTATCGTATTTCGGTAGTGCCACATAGAAACATTGAACAGAAATTTATTATACTAATGCAGAGGGAGAGAGAGAAGCAACACTACCAGCTATGAACATTTGTAGCTGTTTCATGTTGTGAAATGTGACTGTCTGTAATGAGCCATGATCTTCAAACTTACTGAGAGTTGAAGTCCGAAAGACGAGAAACGGAAAATTTTGAAACGACTTGTTAGCGGTGTAATTATTATCATTCAATGACAAAAACCAGAACTGCCCAAATATACAACAGGTCAAAAGTCACAAATGGCACTGAGTGCCACTTTGGGAGATGAATTCGATCAGTTTTACTGAAACGGTAAACGCAGAAGTTGAATAGAAAACCATCATTCCGCTTAATGTGGTAAAAGTACATCCCGTTGGAAAATAAAAGAGGTCATTTATTCATCCGATGGTCGAATTTTTCCATGAACTATAGGGGATCCTTCTAGAATGCCACTAAATGGTAAGCGTTGACCAGGTCTGAAATAACATGGGACAACTCTTTGAAGAGATTACGAAAACTGATTACAATTTATTCATCGAAGGGTCACATGCTGGTTCGGTATCAGGCAGTGAACACCGGACAAATTTTCTTCAATTGGTGAAATCAAGTTCAGCTGCATATGCCACAAAAATTACTACTCAAAACGTCGAATGAATGACTGAAAACTGGACGAAATGTTGTTCCGAAAAAGCACGTTTTATGATAAGCTCCTTAAATGGCAAATTCCTTGACTCTCAGTCAGACACTTTGCTTCTCAGACCAGTTGAGATTCAACAGAGCAAACATGGGTTTTTATCAGAATATTAATCACGTTTTACATATAAAAGTGTAGCAGCTTGGCGACCGAATGGAATCATCTGTCCAGAAAAGTTGACAAAACGATAATTTATGCAAGTATTCGGAACACCGTTTATGATAGCATTTTTGTAAGAGTCCTGCTTTTAGTTTCGAGACAGTTCATCAAAAAAGTTGTGGGTTTGAAGACATTTGCAAGAAAACGTTTCAGATACTTTCTTATGCAAAGATGTAGGTCAGCAGTTTTACCAAATGCAGTCCAATTATGTTCAGAAATACACAATTTTCTGTAAACCTTCAACAATCCTGTTGCGGTCAAGAAATAGGGAATACGACTGACATGGAGTCCGGTAACAAACTGGCTTGAAAATATTCACGAAATGTTTGCGCTGCGTTTATCAGTTCAAAACAACTTAATTTTAGCACGATGTTGTTTGAGTTTGAATACTGGCTCCTTCCATTGATATTCTGAAGTGGTGGATCCTCTTCATTTGGTGATTGCTGGAATTTCCGGAAATCTGTACATCGTGGATTGGTAATTCTAGCTTTAAAACTATGTCTGAAGACAGTTAGTTAACACTCACATCATATGGTGAAATTTGCATATACAGTTCAAATAATCAAAGAGTGAATGCTTTCAATAATGTCCAACCCACACACCAACCGTATGCTGACTGTGGGTTAATGGAATAACCATCGCGTAAATTTCTTGTGAAGAATGGAAGTAGATAGGACACAAAGTCAGAGCAGTGTCCGTAGTGGTAACCTGTTATAAGTCCAGCTCTGTAGAACCACGCCAGTATGTCTGTTGTGTTGATTACGTTGAATAAAATGTCTTATAATCTGCTAGGGCTTGCAGTATTAGTCACAACACTGTTAAATACCGACATTCAAATACGTGCAACAAACTTTTGGCAGTAACGCACTTGCCCAAATATAAATGCAGAAGTCACATACTACCATCTCACCACCTCACTTGTACGAGAATGTGCACAAACGACCAGCTCCTTTAAAAGTGCAACTCAAGTCTGAGACTTTCTTTTGAGAAAAGCTGGTTAGAAAGTTTGTGGGATTCAGAAAACTTCATTCGGTTGTGAATGAATTTTAAAATATATCGTCCAAAGCCACCTACTACTTATCAACAATTCACTTACTACTAAACACGTTCAGGGACTGTTATGAGTGCAACGCGTGCAGAATTCATAGTCTGGGATCATCTGAGCAGTAGTCACAAACGAATGTGACAGTGCACCTGCATATGCTTGTTCAGTCGTGTCCGTGGTTAGCTTAATGTCACGGTGGTCAACGTGGTTTTTTCACCAAGATTGCTAGAAGTTATAATCTCAAAGTATATCAAGAGCAAAACGTACGTCTAGTGTTTCTTCTTGAAAGAGGTCAGTTAGAAATTCTTTAGGCATGCAGCAGTTGTAATCAATTTTGCAATGCACATATTCGTAAAACAACAGCCATAAATATCGGCGATGTTTAAGGTAATATAGGTGAGCCACTAGTACCAAGCAGTATTAAAAATAATATCTTCGATTTTAAGATTGTTGTTGCCTGAATAACTGAATGAACAATTTTCAACGGAACTTATGTTCGGTGAAGATTAATCTATGGTCATAGTCTAAAGCTAGCTAATACTTTAATGTCGGAAGGTTTAAAAACCTGCAATAATTTCTGTCTACCAAAACCAGTTAGAATGCTTCTGAGATATCCGGAAAGTTTGCAAGTGCAATTTTTCCATACAAGGGTTTGAGCGACGTTGTCCAATCGCTGGTAACTTACTGGATGCTGTCGGTCAGGGAGGTAATATATAATGAGTTGAAACAGGAACAGACATTGTAATCAGTTGAGTAGTTGTGCTGAACAGTCATTTACTTTAAGGATTTGTATTCTACACAGTAGACTGAATACCTCAGAATTTTCACACAAATTTAAGGTCACCATGACTGACCATAGCTATCACATTCCCACTGAATTTTCAGTAGGCCCATTTGGGAAAGAAACACTAGACTCGAGTTCCGATCCAATTAGGGCTCGTCAGTAGTGGATGACCTCGCCAAGGTCCGAGTTAGAACTTTCGCCAACACTGACATCAGTAACCTCAGAGTTTTACAACCTCTACTTGATGCTTAGACAGTTGTTGACGTGTGATTGTCCCTTTTACTCGTGTAGACGTTAATTTAACTGCAAGCGAACTGGATGCAAATTAAAAAAGCACGCTTTGCTGCCTTACAGAACTATTTTAACACTACTGTAGGGAAGCGACTAAGACGAGGTAACAGTACATCAATGGTCTACTTTGTGCGCTGCGATAAAGATGACTTGGAAGAACAATATACCAATCTATAATCTTCATGTGGGTCTAACACACAATGTTTTATCCTGCTTCGGATCAAAAATAGGGTACAATTTTAATGGGTAACAACACATTATATATATATAGACAGTAATAATTCAACATTGATGTCACTGCTTAATATGATAGTAGACTACCTAGTCAGCCAACGTAGCCGATATTGAACACCAAGGGAAGACATTCAGTTGGAGCAATCAGTTCTACAAAGAGTGAGGTATTCGGTCTCTACTGGTCAAACACCGTACAAATTCGACGACAACGCAATTTGTCTCGTACAACAAAGTCTGTTCTAATGTGCAGCCTATTTCCTTGGAGAACGGATAGGTTTGAGACAGAATCACAATACCTTCCACTCAGTCTACAACGATCTCCTTGTGATGGGTATGTATCCACTGGCTGAAATCTGTGTACAAAACTTTGTTTCGAAAAACCATCCAGTCACAGAAGTGGCCGTGAATTCGATAAGGATGTTTAACATTGACCTAAGACTGTAGCTACGTTAATGCAAGCTGTGCGTGTTATTTTGATGCAGAAGTATGTCAGACAAATCTTGAATGATATACTTCAGTTGAGTGGCAAGTCTGCATGTTAGAAAGTGGTAGGAACGATAAACGCTTCCATAAGACCAGCTCTCTCCAAACATTTTCCAGCGTGCCGTTACACGCCGCTAGAACCACAGAACCAAAATAGTCGAATAATGCTTTAGGGTGGCAAAACTTTATTCACATATCTGTTTGGGTAAATTCATTAACAGCGTAGTGTACATCGGTTTGTTTTGTTGTTACACTTTGTTTTCGTCAAATGAAGTCAATCAACCGAGTGTGATTTGACTGCATAGCTAGAAAAAGTCTAAGAAGGCAGCGTAGGACAAATCGAAAATGGACTTGCAAGCGCACTGTGATAATGATGACCAAGGGGGAGATAGAAAGCTGCCTTGATATTCGTGGATGTAAACGGCAGTCCAGACACCAGTTAAGTAAATCCACGATCTGCCAACAAGTGTCAGAATAACAACCCTGTCAATCATGCAAAAAACCGATAGATTTGGGTTTACAGAAAGCGTGCAAATTATACTTCTTAGTTACCAAACTTTCCTTTCCCATAGGCTGAAGTAGAGCAGTCAAATTTTTTTCTGTTGCCTATCGTGGGTTCGTTTCTCTCACCAGTGACACATCTGGGTTGAGGTAGGACACCAGTGCTTTGCATGTGACTGCTGAGACCACCACTCTGCAATATGCAGAGCTTTCTAAAAAGTCTGTGTGAAACATCAGACTACTGCGAATTGGATGTTAATACTGCCTTGAAAGAAACCATATGATTCTTAAATTTCTGATATAGTCAGCCTGAGATAGCACCGCTTCTCCATTGTTCTTTAAAACTGTCACCGATCTGTTGACTTCATTAAGTCCGTGATTGTGACTACAAATATAACACAATTCATTTATTATCTTCTACTGAACTGGAAAGTTTTGACTGAGTTCATCTGGTGATGAAAAATTCAGTTTTATCGACAGGTTTTTGGGTTGGTCCACGAACAGTATGTTAAGAAAAGTAATTATGTCCCATAGATTCAAATGAGGAATTAGTAGCCTGTGTGTTCACAGCAACCTGCAGTCTAATACAAGTGGTGTCGCAAAGTAAACACGAAAACAGGAATCAACGTGTGCATCGTTCGTCTTAACTAAGCAAACAGAGCTAGACGATCAGGTCAGCTGAAAATGACTCACGCACAAATGAGACAGGACAGTTGGTTGGTAATGCGCAAACGGAGGTTATAAATAACTCGTATGTATCAGAACAATACGACTTCTGTAAGTATGTGAAATAGAAGGATCTAACGTTATAATAATTAAGGCAACAGGTTGGATTGCTTAGATATCATGCTGATTGCGGAAGTTTGATGAAGACGGTCGATAAATCGGTGTTACTAACAGTTGTGGTTGAATGCACCGTTCACAACTGATTTTTATCTATTTCACAGTTCCATACAGTCAACGGATCTCACAAGCACTTTAAAGTATCGTTGCTGGAAGTGACAGAACAAATCTCTCCTCTTCCAGCTTCCTGGCCTCCAAAATTGTGACCAAGCTCAGCTTACCTATTGTTTTACACAGCTTTTACGCTACTGCAGTGAACAACCAGCTATATTTGCCTACCTTTTGAAAACAGCTAAAACAGCAATACTGAACGTTTGGATGGGGGTGCTTCAAAATATTTTGGTATAATCAAGTCACAGTGTCAACGCCAATCGAAACAATTGGGGGTAGATTGGTTTTTCGTGCGAAAAAATGTTTGCGGTGTATTCTTGGAAAGTATTCCTATTATTGTAATATCTATATATCGTGTATATCGTGTGTCAAGAAGAATATCTCGGAAATCTTGTATGTTGTATAATTCACAAAATGTTCATTTATTCATCGGATAAAGTATAAGTTGCAGGGGTGACAGGTAGCGTGAAACTGGCACGTAGAATTTGTATAAAAGCATACCATGAAGCAAAACGGAAACCGTCATCATGGGAGATACAGTTGTGTTGCTAGTGTTGATTTGGTTCGAGGCAAAAGTATTTCTGTTTACAAAAGGTGATTGGTAGCACAGTGATTCTTTGCAATGAATCACTTATATTTCAGATGTGGCCCTTGAAGAACAATTAATTCTGACCACGGATAAAGGCAATGACGAGTGTAGCATCAAAATCCTCTTCAGGTAGCCAAGTGAAATCGTTTGTAAGTTAAGTTTCATTTTGGAATCGTCGTAGTCACTAATTTTATGAGAGGTTTCTCAAGAAGGAGTTGATGTAAAGACATCAGGCGTTCCGCTAATGAGTTCCACTAGTCAGGAAAATTTATAGGTGATGCCACACGTGTTAGCATGTAATCTTCATTAATGATCTAGGATAATTCACGTCATTTGACTGCGGTCTTCGACCGTAAGTTCAACGTGTCAGAACCAGATTGTCATATAAACGACGTTGAGGCCGTTATAGACGCATTTAACTCTGCTTCCTTCAGCTTTAGTTTTCCATTAAGAATGAGAAGATTGGTCACGTAAATTGAAAATTCGTCTTCAAAAATTACCGGCAGCCTGCGGTCAGTTTCACGATGGTGTATATCCAGAATGGTTGGATGATATTTACCATACTGGATATAACAGGTTCGTTGGGGTGGGGTGTTAATGGTTTGTTCTGCAACCTCAGAAACAGCTGAAACAAAGCCAACATCCGGCAAAAACTGATTTTCTATCGTTGTGTATACGTTGTTGTTCAGCAGCCAATAGGCGTTCGGTCAATAATATAATATTAATAACTTTTGTAAAACTTTGAACTTCCATAAAAACTACCCGTTTTACGTTCTTCGGCTGCTTGTATCGTTACTCCTCCAGTGAACAGTCAGTGGCAGACAGGATACACCAAAACAGTCGACTGCTGCACACTGACCGATTTGATTGTGACCTTCGTCGTTAGGAATAACAAATCCATTGACAGACCACGCTGCAACACCAGATTTTCATACCTGTCATAATAAACAAACTTTTTGTAAAATTATTAATTATTTTGATACTCAAAGTATTAGTTCAACGTATTGGTTTCCTTGCTATGCAAATTATCCTTCATCTTTTACAAAGTCGTCCAAAATAAAGTTACCTTTAAGAAGGTAGATCGTTCCAAACGGGCTTCAACTAGTGCAATGAAAACTGTGACAAATGTTCATTCTGGTACGGTAAAAAATACATCGAAAACCGATCAGTTTTGTTTCACCTCCATACATTCGAACGAGTTTTGCGGATTGACATCGTGTTTTTATGAGCGTTGCGGAGTAGACAAGCGATTGTTCGTTGGCCACTATTTCAACCCGAAGGACTTCCCCGTTGTACGGTAAGTGAAATGGCGGTAGATAGTAATTAACAAATGGACACATTCTTATTTGGTTTTAAAATGCGTAGCAGTTTTCGTAGGAAGTCTATCAATTTCCCTTCCGTCGTGCGTTTTTATGATGTTCCCCCAAAATACAGGTTTTTCCAAAGCAAGGGATGACCCAACTATGTGGAAAAGATCTTATATGACAGAACTGCAGGTTTAACTTCTGGGGGAAGTAAAACAATACATTAATATTCTAAAACGCCGAGACTCTTTGAACCTATCAACACTGAATTTTAACAGACATGAAACACCACATAGACTAACGTTGCACGTTTTCAATATTTGTGGGTGTGTGACCAACATACAAACAACAATCTTTGTTTCCGTATGAAGTTTTGAAATTTCTGATAGCTGTTTGCAACTGAACCTCTTACAGGTCAACAGATCTGAGGTGTCGGGGTCGACTGCTACTAACTGAATGTTACAGTCCCACAACTTTGGAGTCGTGTGTTCACGAAGATAGTAGACGGTCGTGCATTAATGCCTTTGGAACTATGGTCGTTAGATACGCTACTATGAGCAGCTTGTTATTTCTCTCACTTGTTACATACTACTTTACTCTGGGTACATCAAAACCAATTTCAGTTGTCTTGACATGTTCTCCTTCGACTGGACTTCAAGCGATTTTTGTTCCGTTTTTATTAATTTTACCTCAGCAGAGAAAACTGACCGTTTGAGTAAACCTTTTTAAGTTACTCCATATTCCGTTAAACATGGGATACTTTGTCAACTTATCACTCGTAAAGCTCCAGTTCATACAGAAGTGAAAAACAGATTAGCGGTATTTATTCAACAACACATAGTCCCAGTAATTTCGACGGGTTTCTCTTGACAGTACTCTCTGTTTGTCGAACAATTGCGTGCACAATGCAAAGCAGCGCGGCTGTATAAATACATCGAAAGCGAACGTTCAGTAGCAGTGAAGAAGAGTATAAATGCTATGAGACTGAACCAAGTGCAGCTATATATAAAGCTTACTGTTTCCTGGCTGTACTGTTTTTAAACAACAGTCAAAATATTATCCTAAGTTAGGTATGATAAGCAATGGCTGGTAACAATGAGAACGCACTTTTCAACTTGAAAACAGTTAGATTTCGACGAACATATGACAAAAAGTGTAATGTAAGTCAACAGTATTGGGCAAGGTTAAGTCATTAAATGCTAGAGTACGCTTCAAGAGAATACCATACTTGCAGATTTTGTCCAATTAGTAAAGTTTTACTATCTATGGCTTCACATGATTTAACTTGTAACGTTGCTTTAAAATAAGACTCTCTACACATAACAACGTACTCACTTTCCTACTTAAACATACACCCAGATTTATCGATAGGTTACATTTTCAAATTGAACATCACTCACAATTGATCGCAGTTGTCGCATTCCCATAGACTTTCCAGTCGGCCCCTTTCGAAAACAAGCACTAGACTCGAGTTTCGCTCTCATTAGAGCTCGTCAGTAGTGCATATCATCGCCACTGCCGGGACTTAAACCACGGACACGCTGATCATGAGGCAACCGTGTTAACATTTTGTTGAAAGCCACGAAATTGTTTGCTGGAAACCGTAGATATTTGGTAATTCTTGGCTAACGTACATAAGACTTATTTTGCCGTTTTTACAACGTAAACAACTCACATTTCCTAGAATTGGTTACTAGCCTACTCGCTTTAGAAGCACCATAACGTTTGTGGTGTACGTTTCAACACAGTTAACAGAACTTAGAGTCTGAAGTTTTGTCATTTCAATTGTTAAAATTGTAAGTCTACTCATTAAGCGAGGCCACATCGTTAAAGTGCGTGAGCTTACACCTTGCAGGATAATTTTACCCAATAATTTACCAAATCCACCTCTCGAGCAAGAAGAAATTAACCACATTGTGCATTTGTTCCAATCATGTGACTGATCACACCCGATTTATGTGGAGTTTTGGTAACGTTAGGATGATATCAGCTCGACCTTTTGAATATCTTCTGTAAAAAAGAACTTGGGCATCAGTAAAATGTCGGGGAAATTTGTTGTTGGTTTTTAGCTGAACGTCCGGAAACTTTGAAGAAGCTGTTTACGGACGAGGAGTCCTTAGTTTGGTGCAATAAAGTCAACTAGGAGTAGGGCGGTTAGGAAAACTAAACAAGGGAGTAATTTCAGATACCTCAGAAGTACGGCGATAATAAAACTGTTAACAGACTGATCATATGGGTCGGTATGAATAGTGTTTATCTTGAAGGCACACATGTTATTGTTAATTTTCATTCAATAGAAAAACTCTATTGAAATGAACAAATCGACTTATTGATTAATAGGAGGATCTCCAAGAGGATCTCCAACATGAAAAAAACATATTTTAACTAGTAGTTTTGTACTTGACATCAAGATGAATTTAGTACTGAGTGTGTTAAGTCTGCTTCATATGCAACTTAGTTGGAATAAGTATTGATTTGAGCAAATAATGCTTATGTGTAGAAAAAGGTATTGAACTAGTAAAGGCCCTAAGAAAGTTGCGGAATACAGGATTTAAACTATCAGACTGTAGTGTATGGTTGAAAGTTCTAACTTTGTATGCAAGAACTAGTATAGTGATTGATCGGTGTTTTCTTACCGCATATATTCGGTTGGGATAAGCAATGGAAGGACGCTGAGCACAGGACGTAAGTATAAAGTAGAAGTACTGAAAAATGATTTTCTTGATAAACAACAGGGAGAGAGAATAAACGAGGGGTGCCTCTAGAGTAACTTCCTTTTGCGTCTAATGTATATCATGTAACAATGTTCATAGTTCTTTTGAGTTTCGTCAGCATACAAATAACGGAACAAATATATCTTCATGTTAGAATTAGTGGAAGTCATCGAATGCGTAAAGGTAGCAGGCCTGATTAGTCTAAAATAGTTCCTGGCAGATAACTGATTGCTGCTGGATTTAAACTGTGAGTTGCCGATTACCATACAAGAAGGAAGGAGATCTTGGGGACCTCAAAACTCTGTCACAAGTTAACACCTGTTTTATAAAAATTTAACTTGCGTTCTTCTAAGTTGTGCGTACACCATCTCTTTTGCAAAATATCTTGGTAGGGAACTATGTTAATAGATGATTTGTGTCGTTGTGGCAACCTTTATGATATTAAAAAGCTCTGTTTAGTTGCCAAGCAGGTAGATAGGACTTTACATTTCTAGCAGTTCTGACGGAAAATAAACATTATAATTTTCGTAAGTAACTTTGGAACTACGATGTAATTGATGTAATTGAGTACCATTGGTGAACGGAGGAAAGCGGCTTTACAATATTTTTCGTAAGGTGTCGCCCAATCATATGTTATTTTACGAAAATGTTCTACGAACAGTCAAGTCACAGTCTAAATATCATCTATAACTCAAGCAGGTTGACAGACCATAAACTCACTATGAGGTTGAACTTGTGTTCTGTTAATTAATTAACTAGCGGTTACATGGAGCAGAAGGTTCTTTTTTGTTTGTTCCCACTTTGGGGCTGGTTGGACAGAATATTGTTCAAAGATTTGCTGATGTCAATAGAACGTGAATCACAGTAGATTGAACGAGGCATTGACGAAGATACTGGTACACTAACATGTGGACACGTAATTTTGGAAAATAGGGGGAAAATGTTCAGTCAAACACAGGGTTTTGTGGATTTTTCTGATTAACTAAAATAATGATTTAACAACATGTTGTGTAGACTGGCTGTGTTGAATTTGCCTAGTCAGTAAGTTTTTAAAACTGTCAAACAGTTCAAACACGAAGATAAAATTGAGCAGTGTTTTTTCTTGTAAAACATTGTGGAATAGTGTAGACATCGTAACATGTGCACTCCATAATCCACTTCAGCAGACCAGCTTCCACAATTTCATCTTTATTCGACAGAAGAAAATCTTGGTGATTTGAAGTAGGGAGTTTTTTTGAACAAAACTCAAACTTTCCTCAAGTGCTTGAAACACGTTTGTATTTGGTCGTATTATGTCGTTCTGTCTAAACTTGCGAAATTTCTTCTGGTCTATCTAATAACTTTTTAGTAGTAGACAAGTCTTTCCCACAATACATTTCGGGATCATGTAAGTTGGTTTCCGGGAGTGGATAGATCATATGTGCTACAACATGGGGAGTTTTACTGGTTCTTCGAGTGGGATGGATTGGCAGTTGTGCATTGTAATCTTTACTGTTGTCGTAAGATCCGCAAGCCTTGCTCATACAAAAACGAATAGTTTGTTGTGGGCAAAACAAACAGATAGGGAATTGAGAGTTCTATTTTGTTAAACAACAGTAATCGGCACGTGTATGTGAATGTAACTAAACTACAGTGGAATCATATGCACAGTGGGAGACATAATGTCATGGCAGCTCTCCAAATCCATAGAGTGAAACACCGGGTTTTTGTTGCCACATTTCACTGAAATTCCAAAGTAACTGAACCGTCAACAGTAAAGGTGAAAGTAAAAGGAAAATGTGATTGCTTGAGAATACCTCAGCAAATTACAGAGCGTGTTTCTTTCTGGCGCCCAACTTAACACTGAAGGTGTTGATAACCTGCATATACTGGCTTGTCTCGGGTTTATGCTTCGTAATCTAAGGTATTGAATTCAGCTAACGTTGTGTTCAATGTCCTGTTGATGTCGGACGGTAAGTTCTTTCTTCTGAGAACCATTTCACTGGACAATTCAAGTAAATCTTCTCAATTTTCAATTTCTTCAAGCGTTTTTCACATTTTGCCATCGGCGTAAAGCGGTACCGTTGATTACACGATCTTCCGTAATTCAGGGGATTAAGGGATGAAAAAGAGGGATTTGTGCCGAACACCGTTGTCGACAAGAGCCAGTCTTATACATAAATATATGATGAACTAGTATGTTATCTAACTTGATTGCAGCCAATGATTGATAAGTGGGATGTTTTAGTCTGTTTACATCCTGTTTGTTCATAAGCCCTGCGTGGTGTGCAGCTCTTTAAACTCACATGCGGTTTATTAAAGCCATTGGCCGCACCTGCATTTCTAATGGTAAATCTATCAGAGGTTTCAGATTGCATAATACAAATGTTGCTACCAATGTACGCTGCGATTTTGCTGCTTGGAATACACCTTCAGTTTTTAAACAGGATCTTGGTAATGGCAAATCCGTTCCTGTATTATAACGACCACGACGTTTTAAGCCACCAGACATAGGGGACGAAAGCAGTCTGTCTTATTTGACATCCGCTCCATGCCTTGTTTAAAAGTAACTAAACACTTTATTTTATATTTGGGTATCTTAGCTCTTTTGAACACATTTGGTGAAACCGACGATAACATATGGCGTAGTAGTGCAATTAAGAGCAAACTGGTGATACACCACAGGATTGTCTTTTTGATCCCATGACTATAAAGAGAAAGTTAGAAATCCTGCTTGTTACTTGCCCCAGGAAAACCCTCTTTCTACAGAAGTAACTGTTAAGCCGTGGATGGTCCGACTCAAAATCGTTGTTCATTGAATTACAACTTGCCGTCCAACAATCTATACGGGCAGCAAGAAGTTGGCAGTGTTTTGGTGGAGGTGAAACTGTGCTGCTTTTCAAACCAATGTTTATTTTTGTTCGAATTTGATTGTACTCAGGTGACGCATTAGGGTCGAAGACCGTTATGTTAAAAAACGATTTTCTGTTCCAACTTAGGAAACGCGTTTTCTATTGTCGATTAGCCATAAGAATAGACAGATTCACCCACCGGGTGAACGAGATCGTCCACATCTCTCTGATTCTTGGTGGGCCTTATCTCATTTGACACAGCATTGAATGGAGAAAGGTCCATTGTTACACAGTTACCAAGTAAAAATTGTCGTTTACCCCAATTCTCAACTCCTTGAATTTATTAAGCGGAGCTATTGCTAAATAATTACGAACTTGTTTTACTATTTTCCAATTGTATGCATCACACCTGCTGATGAACTTACCCAGTTTTACTGTTTACTCAATTATCACCCCATTTTATGTGGTCTCTATCTTTCATAACGGTGTATGCCAATGCCTGTAATTAACTTGTCCACCATCCTCTTTCGGATTCGAGTGAACAAGTTCATACTTTGGACGTGTGAACGGTATTTTCTGAGAAACAATTAACGCTGTTCTATGCAATTAATTACGCGCTTCACGACTTATACCTCCTCTGTAACTGTTTTTCCTGTGTGCTGATTATTAGACAAACAGAAAACAACTGACAATCTGACAGAATATTTACCTGTTCGTTTACTGGATAGCCTTATCTAATTACGAGAACGATAAAATATTGAACAAGACTTGTTTTCTGTGTTTGATCATCAGGCTAAGTACAACACAATAAACATGAAAACAGTAATTGGGGTGAGTCAGAAAAACGGTTAATAGAGGTCATGGATGGTGTTACGCAAACACTGTTCCGAATCGTCGGCTTGATTGGTTGCAGCCCAGGTGAGATTAAGTTTCTGTAAAACACCTTCTGAGCGCAGAGGTCAGGTTTGCGGAATCGGATACTAATGGCCTCGACAACGGTTAGCTTTCGGAATCTCACCATTTTGAGCTACTCTTTGGCGCCCGGTAGATAGTCTGAATGGTGTCTTTCTTACTGACAGAATGAATGGAATCAGTCAAATGTGCAACAATCGCACTTGTAATCGCTTTAATCACACCACTATTCAACCACACAGAATGATGTTCACGCACTATATCAGACAATCGTCTTGTAGTACGATCAGTGTGTGATGCTCAACATGAGCAAGCAAATAACTACACACAACAGCTGGTTGTATAACATGGAAGTTTGTCTTTGAGTTACGACATGATAATGGGTGTTGAACGGAAACTCACGCACAACTGAGTGTCAAGGTAGGTTGTTTCGACTGACTTTCTAAGCTTTCTTGTGACAACTTCGGCCGTGGGATCTCCCCTGTAAGGAAGACTAATGAACGCATTACCTATTCATATATGATGACTTAAATTTCAACTCCATCGGCTACATCACCTTCTGGATAAAACGCACTGAGTAGCCATTTTGCATGAACACGTCTTGTAGAAAGTTTAGATCAGCTTATAAAGTGTCAGGAGTTCGGATCTTTAACACCCTACCCTTCAGATATCGTATGAGGTATTGCCCTTGATTTAGCGGGAGGAAACTGTCAAAGTAAATATACTGGCCACTTCAGGTTTGTTTGCTGTACACAATTCGTTGAATTGAATTATCTTCTCGTCTAACTATGCCAACATGTGAGAAATTCATTTGACCATTGTTGTCTGACTCCTTGGTAAATTTACTGCTGCTGTGTGTTGAGTTAGAAGCTGCCATAACTTTGTTCGTATTAGAATTCTCGCACACGACACAAAAGATATCATCAACATAGCGTTTCTAAAATTTCATTATGCTACACTTTGTGAATCAGGTTTCACATAATAAACATTTCCCCCAGTTAAAATGTTTACTGTCGAATTTATAACAAGTTTCCGTTGTTGTTGATAATATGATCCGAACAAAAGAACTGGTTCCATCGATAAACAACTCACTGTTCATCATATTCATTTGTGTAAGACAGTTTGGGCACGGCAGAAGGCTGTTGACAGCTGTTGCTAACCTTACTCAACGAGTTTATAATATTACTAATAATGATTCTGATACTTTTCAAAAATCAAAGAAACGTACAAATTCTGTTGCGAATGAAGTTTAACCCGTGGGCTTATTTTCAACATACAGTATTCTCTTTTGGTAGAGATATTCAAAACCGTGAAATACAGGGCGTGATATCAGATTGTTTGTAATTAATCAATGTGTAAATAACAGTAACCGTAAACAGCGCAAACGTGCGGGCGGTCAGTATACGATTATTTTGTGATATCTGGTTCAAAACTGTGGAACAAAATATTTAGGCCTTTCTACCTTGTACTTCGACTTGGTGATCGTTGTTTACCACAAATGTCACTGTGGTTTGCATGCGTATGGCTCACGTATCGATCTATGGCTACATTCTATCTGTGATTTTAGCCACGATGCATGGATGTTAACTCTACAATCAGTGGAGAAGAAACATGTGTCTGGCGAGCTAAGCGAGTAATTATCAGGTATCGGAACAGATCCACAACCGTTACCAAAATAATATTAACTAACTTCTCTTCAAACTGTACACGTATATAGTCGGGTTCGCAGTAGACTCATATTTAGGCTTGACTTAGCAGTCAAATACAGCTTAGCGGACAGTGTGTGAATTCATAGTGCGATTACAACTGCCAACCATGAGGATGCCACATCTAAATTATTCAAAACTGACACAATGGAACACATAAGAAACGATGGCTGCAGTTATCAGTGACAGTGCATTTTAGAGATTCTTGGAAGTGTCATGAAAGAATTCATACTGTCAGTTCCGAGTTGTAAATCATTTCACTGACTCGCTCTACTACCGCCTGATCTTTTCTCACCAAATTACGAGCAGCTCGCCAGCGGGCTGGAGAAAATTATTCATCAGAAAGAACACCAGAAATAATAATGCTCAAGTTGACGTGGACGTTCGTTCCAAAATCCCACCTAGCAATACGCGAGAAGCACTTTTCACGAGGCCAGGAAACACTAAAATATCCTTAAAATCTGAGGCGCACTCTCAGTACATCTGTCTAGAGTATCTACACATTGTTTTGATTGGAAAATGTTAGGCAATGCGATTGACTGATGCTGGACACCGATGCGAAACCAGCAGAGAATCTAAGGGAGGTAATCGCAAATGGTGGCATGGAGCCGGACAATTTTTCATCTCAGGATTTGCTCTGATGCGCACTTTTTCAATGGTTGTGACATACGGATTAAGCATACAGAAGTCCTTGGAGATTTCATTACAGAGACAGGTTTTCGCGAGTGAAAACGGCAGGAAAGTTTGCATGTTATTTACACTTCAGCAGTCCGGCTAACAAGTCACACTGGGGAAAAGACCGCACATTTGCTTCTTACTGAATTTCGCGTTTCATCTTTACTGTAGGTTTACTTCACCATAGTTACAGTTACGCTCTCAGTTCGTTTGCAAGAACCTTCTTATAACGTTTCTGTTTCGTTTTCAACATGTATGGATGAAAATGAATTTTGTGAGCTGCAAATTTAATCGTTAAAACTTCTGTAGAAATATTGCCCATCAAGTGTGCATTAAAGGTACGATAAACAGATTCTAACACACAATCTGAATTAGAACATAGATGACTGATGTACGTGTGTATGTGTGTATGAGTGTATGAGTGCCCTAGAAGGTGAAGTGATTATCTGTAATTGCAGTGAGAAAGCTATAAGGTGATGTGATCGTTGTCAAGATTATAACAGTGAGAATTCCCTCCTGTTTGCTTACAATGATGAAATCACGCTGTGAGCTGAATTCATTGATTTCACTGCATATGGGCAACAGTTGTGTTTTGCATTCCAAACACTCTGATTAGTCATCCTCCCCTTAATATAGTTCTGAATCGGTTAATGATCAACTACCTAACAATACACTGTAATATGTGGCTCAAGGACATTTGATACAGTAAAACATCCACAAAAATAAACTATTCAGTGTTCACAAATTTACGATCATCCACATTTGACGGTTGTCTTCAGATTCAGGTAGGCCTTTTGGTTAGTCACTTACACAAGAGAAACCCTGGATCTGATATCCCAAAGTATTAGGTTTCATCAGCAGTGTTTTGCCTCATTCGGACCAAACTTTACACACCAGCCTTCCTGATTTCAAAATAAGCGTGTTAACTGATGTCTCAAGGTTAGATTTTTATTTCGACACTGGTATTTCTACAAACCGCGTAAACTACTGATAATATGGGAATAAAATTACGATATTTATTTGTTTTCAAGTGCAGGCTGTATAACTTATACGCTACCAAAGCTTTCGTCGTTTTCCGCAAGACGGTGCGAACTACATAAGAGAAAAATATTGAATGTCGCATAGGCTTTCATTCTCACAAAGTGTTTTCCGTTTTGGAATTTGTCTTCTCAGGAATCGTAACAGTGAGCCTAGGCGAAATATTGGATAACTTCCAGTGTGTATTTTATAGTATGAATATTATTTAACTACATATTTTATTTTGCGTCTGGTTTTGCGTATTAGCCTGGAAATTCATGCATTTTCGGTAGTATTTGAGGATATTTTATCTCCGTTTTATTAGGATGAGAACACTGAGGACAACATGTTTGAAATCTTAGCAAGCTTCGGTGTTATTCAACCTGATGTGCTTGCAGTTTGTTCTGCGGACCACAATGGAAACAACAGCCGGTTTGCGAAATAATCATCTACCCTTATTTTAAGACCGTTAGGGGCCGTGATAAGTGTTTTTTAAATTGTAGACTAATCGGAACACAATATCAATGGGAAATAGTTCACACACACCCAAGCAACAGCACTGATGCAGTAATTTACATAAATAATCTGGCCACCGTTTCACTCATTACGAGCTCCGTTTTCTTGTGTATAGCTTTTACAAAATCGCAATTAGTTCAAATTGACATCTACCAATCCAGCGATAGGCAATAAAACAAACTGCCATTAACATTTCACGTTATTTATCTATGTGTTGCGTTGCAAACCGTCTACTGCAGTGCTTTGAATGAACAAGTAATTGTAACTTAAACACGATCCGAAGGAGTGGTTCTCAAATTTTTAATTGAAAGTGAAAAAATGCTGCTCAAACTTACTTGGTATTAGTGAGCAATTTGGAATTTAAACTTGAAATTCAAATATTACCTGATCGCAGATGTTATACGAGATTAACCTCTCACTGGCTGAGCATTGGATTCGAGTTTCAGCCGCTGCTCATATCCGATTAATTATTCGCATTCTCCCTTTGACCTGAAATCCACCTCCGAATCCCATGAGTACAAAAAGACTCGTCCGAACATCCGGTATAAACTTAGCGAAATAGCACAGTTATCGCGTATTTTCAACTACAGCTTACGCTAACTTTTTTAGCAACCATGTTGGTTACATCATCACTGACCTCACTCTTCTGACAGCTGAATAATCACACATAATCGCCTGACCTAACATCTGTGTGAGTGAACTATCAACACATTTCTAATACTGTACACAATTTTTAAAGTAGACCTGAAAAGGATGTGCAGCGAACCCTCATGTTTTTATTGATTTACTATCAGATTAGCTAAACCACGTTTAAATCAAAACGCTATATTGTAGCCATGATTGTGGCAAACCCCGAAATTTGAGGTTAATGAGT
Organism: Paragonimus heterotremus; assembly: GCA_013368495.1. Lineage (NCBI taxonomy): Eukaryota > Metazoa > Platyhelminthes > Trematoda > Plagiorchiida > Troglotrematidae > Paragonimus > Paragonimus heterotremus. Next base: position 206,559 of record LUCH01000326.1, on the reverse strand, counting down.
TCAGTCGAATATATGTTAACTATAGTCACTGGGTCTTGACAAATTTACAGAATGACGTCTACTCAAAGCTATTCCAAAGCAGTTTACACGTAACTTTGGACACACGGATAAGAGTTGTAGGAACGAATTCCATCAACATCAGCTGTGGCACAATCATGTCTAAATACCTGGATGACCTTAATTTGGCTGGATGAACTAAATACCTCGATCGTGTTGACAAGGTCGTTAATATCTACTGGCAATAGTATGAAAGCATGATTGATTGATGTCGTTATCTCGGTGCACACACTGACCATGTGCTGTTCACGAGTCCAATCAGACAGGGGTCGTGTCTTGCGTTCAACATTGTTGTACCATAGGAAAAAATGAACATAAATGCACGGAACGTAACAGCAGAAACATCAGCTTTTCTGCTGACATGGCCATGAAACCGACTTGAAAGTGAAGTTAGTATATTGTTTAAGGGCAAGAATGTTTTATTAATTAAACCCGAGAGCCTACGCGTAATAGTTTCAACTGGTGTGTTGCCATCAATTTGTGAACCAGTGTACACAGCGTTTTAATCTGTTAGATGCGACTGATCTTTATGTTTCTATTCTGCCAAGCTCTCCATATGAACTTTTCCGTCAGCCCTTTCGCGCGAATATTTTATCTATAAACTCCAGTTCATCCGTAATCGTATCATCCCTATGAATCCTGAGAGTCTCTCAAATTAGATGCCATCTACCTCTGATCACAGTCTTTCTGTTCAGAGAGTCCTTTCCAATAGCTCAATTCAAAAGTGACGACTACACTCGGGTTTCGCTCTAACTGAAGCCCCTCTATGATGAATATTCTTGCCCCAGCTGAAATTTGCTGCCCGCCGCTCGCGGTTGGAAGCGTGTTCAGAAACCGTGGATTGCAAACCACACTGTGTGTTAGACATGTGAACTTCTTTTATCCACCGAGTAACTATTCTTCGCAACTAATAATCGCCTGATAAATAAGAATGGTTCAGTTTGCGTCAACTTTGCTCCACACGATTTGTGTGTATCTATATACTTTCGCGTTCTCCATATATCGCTTGGATATGAATTATCCAGCAAATCTATTCTCGTTTGGCACATTGTTTTAAGAAATATCTGTCCAAACTATTCAATTTCTTTGTTTTGTTTTCAGAGTCTATTACAACTGCATACGACTAATTCCGAGGGTGTGTAAAATCGTGCTTTAGACGTGTGGTATATAGCGTGTATTCACTTATTTGTTGTCAGAAGATTTCATCGAGCATTTTATAGATTCGTTGTCATTTTCTGTTTTCATCTCGATGAATGAGTCGCTTTTGAGTTTATATGCTCTTAAAATACGACAGAAATAAATCACATATGTACAACTTATTCTAAGTCTCTTCCTCACCCTGTTGTCTGAGTCTGTAGTTCATTCCTACTCAGAACGGGTTCTGATTACTATCGAGAAGTTTCCGTAACGCTGTCCGGTGGAAATGAAACGATGGCCATATTGTTTATTTATCCATTGAACTTGTGAATTTCAAACTTAAACGGTGAGATGATTGATGAGCTTGACATCCCAATATCCGAATCCTCAACCCGAGCTAATAACAACACCACTGTTTCCAGCCTTTAGAAGTATGAAATTTACTATGTTAGTCACCTATGGTATACAAAAATGCTTCTCAAAATAAAACGACGGTTGATTCCGATAACGCTTTAAAACCCATATGGTTCACATGAGGACACTCCTTCGTTTGTTTCCAATTCGAATGGGATGTCTTCCAACTGTTTCTGTCTGGTTGTAAAACGGGCAACCATACAGGCACGTGCGTACTACTGCACAAATGACTTCGCACGTTTCAGGAGTAGTTGATTATATTATCCGTTCTTAACTGGTGGTACACTTGGTTTGAATTACATCAACTTAGGTACATGATGCCTAGAACACACCCGGCGTAGCTTGCGAGGGGTGAACTGTACAGCACACCAGACTCGCATATGTTAGTCGTGTAAATACGTATGATTGTAAAATTATAACAATACACATTTACATAACGCGTGATTTTGCGCCAGAAATCTTGATGCCTACTTCAATCTACATGAGGATAAGTCTAAATCTTTTAGCACTTCCCATTCTTTCTGTGTAGTTCAAGCAAGTTGTCGAGATGAAGACTTGCTGTGTGTTTATTCAGTCATCTAATCCGTGAAATAAACATTAAAATAAAAGTTCTCAAGACCCCACAAACTGATCCTTCTCCCATATGGGCTGTTATGAAGTAGTATTGAACATTCAGTTGAACCAACATCAGAAACCACGGCAAAAATACGTTTTTTGTGGTCTGGAATAATTGTGGTAGGATACTATAATGTAAACATGTTTTGAACCGTAGAAGAAAAAACTTCAGAATCCGTATAATCATCTTTTTTGACAGTCCAACGCAGCAGTAGCATGTGTATGAGCACAAACCAAGAGAATTACTTGGATCCCTTGAGTGGTGCTGAGATGTCAAAGAAACGTGCCGTCATTCGTGATGAAAATGGAGTCTGGCTACCAGGTGAACAGGACGAAGACAACCCGTCAGACAATAACCAACAGGTTCAACCAAGTTCAGTAGCCGATCGCACAGCAGGTGAACGAGTGTCCTATAGACTGATACAACAACGCAGTTTGGATGTGAGTAACTTCCTAATGTTACTTTTCCTAATGCTCTACATTACCTATAAATCGTTGTGTGAACTGACTTTAAGGTAACCAAGCTAAACCCTGTGACTGTTGGTTGTACCAAATGACTTTTGTGTATAAGATTATACCGGACCCTGAATAATCGTTTCAAACCCCAAAAATCGTGAAGTACAATCAGAAAGACCCGAGTTCAATCGAATGTTATTTAATCAACTTCTCTGCGTACGTAGCTGGTTACTGTTACCATCAACAAAGTGATTGGTTGCAGGTTATTTTCATCGACATCACATGTTTAAAAAGCGAACAAACACTACCTTAATAGAAGCATAAACGTTGTCATCGTCATTTGATTGAACAGCCCTGTATGAACTGAATTCTTTAGCTGGCGCGATTATTTCTTCTTGAAAGGTGAAACCGACCAGACACCTGGGATTCGTCTAAAAATTCGAAAGCTTCCATTGAGGTCACGAACAGGCCTTAGGGAGGTTTTGGCAAGCCCTTGCTTCTGATGACCACCAACTAGCTGGTGAGCAGCTGTTTTGACGTTGTTAGACACGACAAGAGCCATGGGTGTTGGGAACTCCAAACCAATCCACAATCTGTAAATAAGTGTCAGTGGCCTAGGGGACTACTTTAGAACGGCTATTTCGACACTTGTTCAAGTGTTATATGTTAGACTTCCTAGTTTGTGCATCTTGTGGGACCCAACGGTATCGAAGCAGCTGCTCAGCACGTCGCTGGTGGTCGTTGTTACCAACTTCTTGCAAGATCCCCTATTTATCTTTTTGAGGTCAGGATGATTGTTCGCTAGTTTGCAGACCACTAACAAGTAGTGGTGTTCCAGCCTCATGAAGAAACAAGTGTATTAAGCAAAGGAGGCTTATTGTAGTCTACTTATAAACTTTTCAGTCATCTTGGGTTATGTCAAGTTGAGTGCAATCCTCGGATTGTTTGGTCCTACTGTAACTTGATCGGACTTTATCGAGGTGGAAATTCTTAAGTGGACTAGGCAAACGGGACTGTTCTTATGGACAACGTTCCTGCGTGCACATAGGCAGAGCTAACTCACTGATAAGTCTCATGACCACAACTATCACGGCTGTGGGATCAAACCAAATTTCCCCGATTGAACTTGTCTGGTACTATGACAGCCAACAAGAACATGTAAATTTTCATATACATTGTAGTAACCATTCGAATATATTAAGTTTGTACATCATCACGAAATTTAAGTCCATCAGCTGTTAGCCAGAAAGTATTCGCTGTCATTTGTCTAACAGATTACTTCTGTTTCAACTTTCTTCGACTGATGTCTTCTGAAAACTTACAATCCCTTATACCTGAAAAACCTTGTGAACATTTCTCTGTCTTTCAGTACCTATTACATTAGAACACTGAGTAAAAAAGGACGCAAGTCTTCCAAGTTTCCATTGACTACACAAACCTAGGATCTGATTTTAAAAGTGTACCCCAAGATTTTTAAAGTAACACCGCTGGTTTGTCTGATAGAACAATCCCTCGAACCCATCTGTTGAGTTTTTTTTTGAAGGTAAGATTTTGTCATATGCTACTCATTCTTCCCTGGGCCTGACTATGTTCACAGACAGCATGCAGCTATATTGTAAATTTCAGCGTTTTGGTGATCCGTTTCTCTTGGCGGGGAGGGTTAATCAAGGTGAACCATTCTTATCATTTATTCTAAGGCATGTTGAGTTTTTTGTATGAAGGCATTGTATAGCCCACAAATGGTTTTCGTTGCAGTTCTTGAACACTCACGTTTAGGCGGCAACCAGAATGAATTCGCTGACAGTAAAATATCCGATCCAAGTTTACCGCTAATCTGTAACCACTTCGTAGTTTTATTCAAACATTAAAACCACGTTCCGTTTTTTGAGTTGGTCCACCGATTCTGATGCCAATTCCGTGATAATCCAATTGTGTCAAATGTAGCTGCCCTGGGTTATTACAGTTGGTAATCAGGTTTTGTTGCTATCTAACTTAAAGGATACGGCCTGCTTGCTAAATCGTCAGCTAGCAACAGGCGTCCATGTAATGGCACCCTTGTCTCAATCGAAACGTTATTTCATCTGTCCGCTATGTGTTTCAGTATGGGTTGTACAGTCAACTTCATCGGTGTGCACTGGAACCAAATTCCGACATATCCATTATTTCACCGGATGTACCCATCGATGCTGTCGATGATCAAACCGAACCTCCCCTAACCACTGTGAACCGCCTAAATCCACCGTGTGACCTAGGCCGGTTGATCACCTCACAAAGCCCCAGTGAGAATACCGTGATCCAACTGCTTCAGCAAAATCCAAGCGGACAGTCGTTTAGTCTACGCGACGTACTAGCTCATCGACTGCCTGGATTCTCCGACGACGTTGACGACGAGGTGGAATCAGAGGGAATGGAGAAGCCAAAGAATGAAGTTCCCATGGATATGCAACAAACAATAACGCAGTCTGAAACCTCACCTTGAATGCATCTTTCCGTATTATTGATATTTCTTCATTTAGTGATGAACGCGACGTAATTACCAATTACTTTGAAGTAATTACACAATTTATTACCCCAGTAAGGCATTGGGGACTTTTTCTCTGCAGTTACCCTTCTGCTCACGAAGCTAAAGGCAGATAACCGAGTGTTCATCTAGCATTGTTTCAATCAGTTCGTGGATTTACATATAGGCCAGACGTCTTGAACGATAGTATAGATGCATTTCTTGTCAAATTTTCATTCTGCTGTAAATATATGTATATCAAACGCCACCTATAACCCGTTTACAGTATTCACCATTAGTCTCAGGTAGTACAAGCGTTTACAGAAGAAAAGTTTAAAAGCATCAAGGTGTAGGTTAACACTGTGTGTAAATTAAGGAATTCTCTTTCTCCAACCTCCTTTTGATCAGCTGTTTGTAGAGTGCTTGAGAACTGGGAGGTTACGATTACTGTCTCGGAAACTGTTGAACATGAACTCACAATTCATCAGTCACAACGACTGTTAGTAACTTAGACGTTTGTTGCTTCGACTTTGCTGAGTCTAACCATCCTCAGTACAACTAAACAAACGTTTGACACATGAGTAGGAAAGTAGGATTGCCAAAGAGAGTGATCTAGATAGTTTTGTACAACCAGGATTACACTGACCCGTAGTCTGATGGGTAGGCTACCGGTGTAAAATTTTGGAACAGCTTGTCATTGTGACAGCTAATTTTGTGTTTGACTCATCGCTGATTCACTAGTGTCGAGCAAACTAGAGTCGGTCGCCCACCACCTTGTTCCTGACCACTGCTACTAGAGGTTTTCCAGGAAACTAATACGTGGCTCAGAGTTTGATAAGCATGATTTGAATAGCACTTTTGTTTGATGGAGAAGTTCGAAATATTTACTATCAACTAAATTCACCTTGTAGGTGTACTGTGGATAAGACGCAATGTGCACGGATCTTCCGATCGACCCACGTATGCCAACTTGAACATACTCCAATACCAGCCTCGTCGGTTGCTGTTTCCTGTGATTTCCTAATACCACTTCACATAAGTCAATGTTTCCTTCGAGACTTCGCCAGACTGGGCAGCTTGCCTCAGGAGCTATACGAAGTCGAGTAAAATTACATAGAACAACTAGTGCTAAATTATCCGTAATTCAAGAGGGAGTCGGTCTACACGCGTAACTCCGACGATAACAATATATTTGTACTGGTCTATATTGGCTTTGTCCGATATAGCAAGCATCTAGGCAAGTGCCGGATACTCGGAAGCTCTACTTTCGTAGGTTTACCTTAATGTTAAAGACATTCCAAGGTACTGCGTTCAGATGTTTCGACAGACCACCTCTGTGAGTCAGCTTGAGTTGTGAAAACGACCGAAAGTCTGATGAGAGGCGGTTAAATGATGAATTGGTTTTAATCACCAAGAGTCACGCGAGCGATGCTTACTCTAGGCCCGAAGTGAACCAATGCTTCTATTTGCCTCGAGCGAGAGATTATTCAGGTGGTGCCAATAAATAGTTGGGCGGCTACGCATAAGTTTATACAACTGGTAAACTTCGACTATCGTTGGCTGGTGTAAGTTGAACGTAATTCACAAGGGAGCATGGCGTCGAATACGCATATATTTTTCGGACAGCCCCCTTGAGAAGAAACAGTATGCTCAAGTTTGTCTTCCCTATGTTTTGTCGATAGGGTACATCCTTGCTTATCTTTACCTCGTCCGTTACGTTACCCACTCTGTTCTGCCGATGATATTTGCTTGAAAGCCCAGATCTACATGATCGCGTAAAATAAATAACGGGAATAAGTCCCCGGTTTTCATGATAAACGAAACCGCTCAGTAACTGTCCAGTTTGTATGAAAATATATAAGTGTATCCATCTTTGATTTCCCAGAGTTTGAATTCATTAAACCAGGATAAATAACACTAAACGAAACACACGCCTTCTCAGTCATGTCTGATTGGAAGGAGACTGTCTGAGAAACGCCTAAGGGAGATCAGTCACCAATTAATATAAGTAACAAAAGTTCCATGTCTAAATAATCCATAAATACAACTGTCAGTTAGAGCATTTGGTTCAATAGTGCCACGTTACAAAATCTCTCATCTGTAACGACTGAAAGTTTATACAATGATATGATTTTATACCATTACGATGGCTGAAAAATACAAGTTCAGATTTACTATCAATGCCCTCGGAAATGTCTGAACGTTTGTTTAAACGTGAATTAAGTGACACAATAACTACATGTACAATTATGTCTGACAATGCACTTTAGCTACACAATGGTATTGTGCGGCACTGCAGACAAGCCCTGTCACATATTAATAATGAAAGAATTTATCGATAAGCACTACCTGAAGTGACTAGGACGTTATACAATACTGCTGTTGTATTCAAGCGTATTCAAAATGTGCAACTCTGGTAATTCATTGGGAAGGCGAAATATGATGAACATAACTTGAAACGTTCAGGAATTTTGGGAAGTTGTCCACGGGAAATAATGTAAACAGTTTCTTGCAATTAAAAAATATTCAGTCAACGTAGTCACTTTCCTACTGTTTAAAATGACTCACGAATCCTTGGCTTTCAGCGAGTATTGCGAATCTATCTGCAACCGCATTTGCCAGTATTACTTATGAGTGCTGCCTATGCCAATGAATTTCAGGAGATATTTGCAAACGAATGTTTGAGAATTAAAATCTATTACGCACATTATTGAGGCGCCTATGAGATGTTGGTCGATCAAGTATTAAACCAACCTCAACATACATGTGAAAAGATGACATTAACATCAAACGACAGGAAAGTCCTTAATTAAAAAACACACAAATGAAACCAGAGGATAATTTAACAATTTAGATATAGCTCCACCAGAACACGGCTGTTTGGTTTTACATACATCACGATTGATGAACAAGAGTTCGCGATAATTTTTCGAATCAATACAAACATTCAATCGGCAAGTATCCTGAGACAAATGGCAGCACTTTCCAATTGACTGTTGTCATTAAATCTGAGCTGTAAACAAAGAAAACAATTATTCACTTTTTGGTGTCTAGGGTGGATATGGCTGAATTGAGACAGAACACATTTCTTATGGGAACACAATATATGGTTTTCTAATCTGAATGCAATCGATTGTGCGGTCGCCAGCTTGCAAAGGCGAACTCTCTAAAGTTGGTCGGTAGCACCTTTGTAGATAATTCGGAATTTATCCGTGGTGGTTGGCGCTAATAAGATATGTTGCGGCAGCGCTTGTAATTAATTTCCGCGATCTTTACTGATACGGGCTGGATTACTTTTCTTGATACATTTTGTCAACCACCTAGTCGTAATTACCAACAACAGCGTGAGAATGAATACGTGATAATTGATCACACGTGATGTCTTAGATCGTCTTTCGGGTTAACTCATTATTTAGGCATGTGATGAGTCAATGCGTTGCGGTGCGATCGGCTTGTGCGACTGCTGCAATGACTGTCTAAAATAGCCCCTCAAATGGATGTATCATCAACACCGCTTTCTTCCCGATGGTTGGCATTAATTCATATGGGACTTTGATTATCTTACTCGAGGCGATGAATTGTTCTGAATAACCATTTTTAGTCAGTGCGTTTGTGCGACTCTTCTGTTTTTCGGTCACCATGACTGTCAGGACTTTGACTGGTTTTATGTTTCGCCACTGAATGCAACACTATTGTACTGGCTTCTTCACGTTGATTTACGACATATCGGCCTACAAAATGTATCTTCAAAGCGACTGGTCACCTTGACATTTGGAAACTTGAACGCACTGCTTGATTTCGTTCCAAAAGTCGTTCTTCATAAAGCTGAGAAATAGCTTTCAGATCGTCGTCTGGTTGTTAAACGACAACTATTTGTGAGCAGCATATCGGTTGTACATAAGGAAACTCTAAGTGGTAGATGACAGTCTGAATCCCAGTTTGTCCTCAAACACATCTGCAAAAGGTGGACCTAATGAAGATTCCAATGTCACTTTTCGGTATCTAAAGTCCACTGTTTGCCTTTAAATATCACACGTTGACAGTTACGTCATTTATTTTGTTTTTTGTTCACAATGCGTTTTGATGAAACTTTTGTAATTACAGTGGCCTGAGAAGGACGCATTATAAATTGTTTATGAACACATTTTAATAGCCTTATTCCTGGACTGAAAAACTGTTCAATTGCGACGCATGTTACCGTCAACAATTAGTAAAGCTGTGAAATAGTTTGTGAAGTTGGATCTTTATCCCATCTGTTGCAACAGGTACAGATTTGCGTTTTTCACAACTCTCGAAAAGCGACCATCTCTCTGCCTGCCAGGAATTACGGTAATTTTTAATTTTCGAATCATTTGGTCACAACGTTGTGCGCGAAATACATGTACGTATGTGGTTCAGACTGGCTGCAGATATACCCATGGGTGGCGGCATCCAAAACGGATTAGACTGTCACAGTGACCGAAGCCAAAGGACGCCTGCACTTTAACTCATCATTGCAAGTGGCTAGCGCTGAACCACTTGCGGTTGCACTCATACACTACGTATCCGGTGTAAACCCGAAGGAATAAGGCCAGTAGGTGTGTGAGTGAAGCTTTTGTGTCCAGCCGGCCAATGCTGGTTAGCCAATTGAATGGCTAGCACGGAAAGGAAACCTTTATCTCTCGGAAAATAAACAGTAAGAGAGACTGCAATGGTAAGATGTGTACCAG
>LUCH01000326.1:167745-193280 GCA_013368495.1 Paragonimus heterotremus | reverse complement strand
AGGCTTGTGTCAGGTTGCTCTTCGGGCTATTGAAACTTGAGTGAGCATTATCTGCTCCGGGATTGGTATTGGAGGGACAGTATGAGGGTGAGTGATTGGTTGGCAGTAGCATATTTTCGCCTATCCCCCCTGCCATGTGCAGCAGATAGGGCGACCCGGTTTATCCTGCACAACGGCTGATGCAGTATGGTATCTGATTTCTGTTGTTTAGTCATGGATTTTTTGGGTTTAGGATACTGCCAGGACGCCCAGACCTAGACAGGAGAGCGATTAGGGCCCTCAACCAAAGCCTTCGGCTTAAAAGCCTGTACCGCAAGGCAGCAGATATACCAAGCCCGAATTGTCACACATATTCCAGTTGCGAAATGACGCTATCAAACTTTGTCTACATTGCGCGGTTTATTTTATTTAATCATAGGCGGATACTCAAGTGGTCCAACCAGTACTGTTTTACCCAGGAAAAATTGACTGAGTTGAGGTAGTCTGCCAATCAAGTATTATTGATTAATGTTAACTGAAGTGAAGACTCTCTATTCTAAGGTCGTTTGAAATGCAGCTTCCAGCTTTAGTTTTGAACGGTGTAATAAGCGTATGAAGATCACTGAATGTTTTGTAAATTATGGAGGTTGAATTTTGAGCTATCGGTAAGTAATACTCGCACTGATACCTAAAAAGTATCAGACGTTGGCATCAGTCACGAACTTCAGACACAGTTGGCTGCAGAAACTATATTATGTAGATCGCATTTAGGAGATAGCCGTTCATGTAGCTTTACTCTGCGAATGCAAAGATTAGCAGCTAACGGTTGAGTATATGGTAATACCTTCATTGTGGACCTTTCTGTCTAGTAACTTTCACCGGAATTGTGTAAGCAGACAACACGCTGAATAAGAAGGATATATCAGATTCATTTAATATAAATGTAGCAGTTGTTAAAGCTGCACCGATCTCAAGGACTGGAGAACGTGTTAGCTATACCAATCAATTTTCTTTAATACATGGAGTTCTTATATAGTCTCCAACCGACTCGTTAATGATAAGAGATGTTCAGATATCGACGCCGTAATGAGAAGTGAAAGCATTCGTTAACAGATTGGGTTAGATGTGTTTATCTCTCTGAGATTTGTCCAGCTGCTCCACTTGCCTGCTGGTGAGTTATGTCACAATGAATGACGGTCAACCAAGTTCATTGTTGTCAGTCTTGTTTGAATGATGTGTCTGGGAACTGATGACCTACAATGAACCTGAACAATTAACGCCTCAGATTTTATCTAACTCACACTTGCAATTTTAATGCTGGTCTGTTGACTGTATGTACCCAGATTTATGATGTGCAAATTCAGGTTTCAGATGTTCGTGAACTGAATCTAGTCCCGCTCCTTTGTTTCATCTTCAAATCGGAACGGGTTCTATTCGGAGTTGTGTGACAGATAGCCACCTGCGTCAACTTCTGGTGCACTGCTAATGACAGTGGTGATGAAGACGATCAGTATGTCGAAGCACCATAAAATATTATTATTGGTTGTCCTAAAAAGTTATTCAGTCGTCTTCTACACAATGCCAGGTGGGGTCACGCATGAAGATGATCGGTGCGATTGACTCCCATGACATTCTGCCAGTTATTTCAATGATAACCTTTTCGTTATCACGATCATTTTTTTCAATTTGATCTTTGGCAGCTCAAAATAAGTCTAGGTAGTCCCGTTATTACATTGCTATCTGTTTTATTGAGGTACATGGACTTCAGATCTCCGAGAGCGTGTTTTACTTTTATGCAGTACTATTTTGCGACTCGAAGTCACAACTTCATTGAACATGTTTTCGATCACCGAAATAATCTGGTACACAGCCTTCTTGCTAAGCACAATCAAACCCCTCAGTTCTAACCAAAATCACACTCGGTAAGACTAGTAAGTATGTTTGGAGTACTCTCCCCGTGGATCTAACGAATACAAAAAAATCGTTTCTCCGGCAGTAGAATGTGAACGGAAAAATCAACTGCAGTTGTAAAATCTTGAATATCTTCTGTCAAATATAGTACCAGTTGTGATTACAAACTTTCATTTAAAATATCTTATTATGATATGCGTTTATGATAGCTTACCAGTGACAATATCCAGGGATAGTGTGAACAGTCGTAGGATTCATGCAGATGTTCAGGGATCTAAGAAACCTGGAACCATCAGTGTGCTTGCAATTAGTTGTATACTGTAGCGGTACTACCCATGACGCATAATCAGTTGCCCGGGTAATTTGTAGCCTAGATCATTTACAGCTTGCACGGTGCTAACCTTTAATTTGCCACTCTAACGTATAGTGTTGGCCTGGATAACAGCCTGACTCGAAAGGCAATTCCGGTACTTGGCCATCAAATGAGGTCAAGCACAAAACTGAACATTTTGATAGGGGCAAACCCTGGTAGTTGATAGGATGTCCGCCCTTAATCAATGGTATAGATAATTTGGGAATGTACTTACATTCTGCAATAAAAGCTTCAAGATGATAGCCCATTCTAACTGTTTACAGAACCACCCACTGCTAACCAGTACTTGCAATCTATTGCACCGAAAACGATTAAGGAGTGATCAGAATTTGCGAAATTTTCAGTGCAAACATTTGAATACTGTAATATACAGACGGACTGTTTTAAGTGTCTGCCCATAACACTTGTAGGTCGAGCTTTGGTCGACGTGGAAATACCGAAGCGGAGCACTTTTTCGACGTAGGTATTCCAGTTATAATATCCTAAAATGAAACAACGCGAATCGGCACGTTCCATAAGCTCAGGTGGTCGTGCACACAACCTGCACAAACAATAACTGCTATGGCAACACGCTATGTTACAAAATTCAAATTTGATCCGTGTCACCTTGCTAGCTTCAACTGCACCCTACAATACACACAAATAAGTACAAAGGAAGACCACTTGCTCTAGTATAGATTACAACATTCATTCGCCTCTCTTTTTCAATACCGTTGTATTTTAATTGGCATAGGTGAAATAGTGTAGACATCGAATGCTTGTTCTTTTTTACTATCGTTTGTCTTCGTGACAAAATCTATGTGGTTATCACTCATATCTTATTGTCCACCGTAGGCATGAAAGCGTGCTAACGTTCTCGTAACGAAGCAATTCGCTATCGCAAGTTGTTCTTTCGTCAAAGTACATCGTTATTCAACTTGAATTTAACTATCGCTGATATCTTCACAATAGGTGAAGTGCACTGATTCGCAAACAAACACTAGCAAGTAGAAGAATTGCTACATATAAATGTGACATCTACTCAGCCATTTGTAACGAACAACACAATCCTAAACTTAAATTGTGCAAATTGGCTTCATTTTTGTTGATGTCAAACCATTGGCCGTATTCCTTATCAAATTTGTTGTGAAAAACCACCAGCTGAGCCTCAATACTTTCCAATGAATGCATGACTAAAAAATCTTCAAACAAAACGTTATAAGTATGATCACCTGCAGAAAATGCTCAAATTACACAGATAAACTAGGAAGCCAATGGCCTCCCAATTCGTTCCTACCGATTGTGCCTGGCAAGTGCATCCGTCAACAAACCATTCCTGATCTATATCATTTCGAACGTAGTATTTTTCGTCGCATTATAGCTGACACTATTGTGTACTCGCCTTCCAAAAATCACCCGATCTCAATTTATATGCTTGACAGTAAGGGACCAAACGAGCAGCCTTTGATAGACGACGTCGTCGGCTAACAAGTTCATAGATTGGAGGATACGGCTTAGTACAAAATACCTGAGAATTGCTTGTTGGTTTACATCTACCTCTGTTGAATGCGTGTTCACACAACTGTGTATCAAATTAGTCTTACAGAAACACATTAAACTCCGGTTGAAATTTACCTACAACTGTTATGAATAATTGATATTTACAAGCGGTCTCCGCCAGACAGATTCAAAAATAGTCTCATATGCATTTGTTTTCTACCCCACTACTGTTGAGCGTGACTCTATTCCACAATCACCGTCAGTTCTCATGAGAATTAGTCTCGAGCCTAATCACCTACGGTTCAATGTGTTCGCAACAGAAATATGCCCAAGGCCAAGTTGCACCCAAGAATATGTCCAAAATAATACATTAAACGATTTGAAACTTTCTGAGTTGACAACCACGGAACCGATACTGACTTCTTACTCACGATCAGCCAGTCAACTCACTATGTCAGCGAACCTGGTGGTGAAATAGTAGCGGATGAATAGACTTTTAGTGGTTCGTTACTGGTCAATTAATGAGCTTTATCCACCTTGTACTCGCAGAACCATGCAATTTCAGAGCTTCCTGAACTAACAGACTTCTCTATGTAAATATTTCAGCCCTTCAAACATGTGCCGTTCGAATGTCCAGTGGGCGCGTTCGTTCTGGAATGGGAATTGAATACTTTAGTTAAAACGAGTAGATCATAGACACGATGTTGAAGTAAATGGGCAAAGGTAATAAGCAAGTAAAAATTCGACGCCAGTTAGCAGGCTACTCTACCCATAAGGCGTAAGGTTGGGAAAACTTGAGCTTGTTTTCAGCGCAATTGAATGCAGGCAGGGGAGTTAATGATAACATTAGCTCCGGATCGATTCATATCACAAGGGTCTTCCAAAGCATAATTGGACATAAAAGTTAACTCATTGGTGACAATATCGACTTACCCGGTTTACGAAAGCAAGAATTAAGTAAACCAACAAACAAGATATCACCTTAAGTACAGTTCGTCCTAACAAACCTCACGAGTTGTGCCAACATAGGTCTTATTAAATGGGACGATGAAAGTGTTTGATTCGACGAAAACCACACATGAGTGGACGGTTTCAGTCTGAAAGAACAGCGAGGGGAACAGAACCTACCTACTTATCTACAACCCTGTGACAGTACCACATAAAAAAGTGCCATATTCCTGGACTACTATTAAAACGTCTGTTCAGTGGCTGTTAAAAGTAATGACCTGTTTGTAAAACGTTCGCCCAACCTATCCTCGTGCTCTTACAGGTGCTTGTCGGTTTGCGGACGAACCAAAACAGACCGGTTTTGATCAACGGATACGAAACAGCCTTAGAAGATTGAACCAACTTTATTGCCAAGCCTCGAGCGGGATACACTTGTCTTAAGGTGCAAACGTTAAATTCAACAGCGCTGCCGCGAATGCCTATTTCGTGAGTGGATTAACCTCACGAAACGCGACGACCAAATAACGATTTTGTCTACGTAGGCTGACATTTCAAAAAGATTTTTTTCATCCTACGTTGATGCAGTGTACATGAATTTAGGCAACAATGTGTGAGCTACATTGGTGACATGCTTACAAATAAAGTGTAGAAACTTCCTTTAAATGATAATTAGTCACATATTTCGACCGACAACAGAAGTGGTTTTTATGAACCTTCAGCTATTTTTTACTACAGAGCTGTTATATACTGGTTGAAGGAAAACCATTAATTGGTGTAGCAAATAAGTTCGTACGCTTTTCGTAATTATTTTTAATCATTTACAGTACGGTCTGATTGTCAGAATGTCTTAGTTAAAAAAAGGTATATTACACAAATTTAAACAAACTGCTTTGGATACAATCTATCATTTATTCTAATTTCATAAATCTCTCCAGACAGAATTAAGTAACCAAGCGTTCCTGGTTTGTATACGTCATTTGAGCGAGCAGACGAGACAGAGTTTGTGTACGCAGCTTCTAAGACAAGCTGCTGGCTAGGGATCCGACAGGCTATAATTTGAAATCGCATAAATATCAGAAATAGAAGGCGAAATTGGAATTTAGTCGTTTTGTTCTTAAAATTAATTTGTTTCGGTGCTCACTCCTCGGTGCGTCAGAGCTGAATCAATTGTCTGGTCACGAAATTGGACTCGACAGTCAGGAAATCAAGTTTCACTTCTCTTGAGATAGAGTCAATCAACGGAATGAACAGTTACTGATACTACATAGTAATTAACTGCGGTCGCCACAAACGCGTTTTAGATTATATTTATTCTTTTACAATAACTGTGATATTCAGGACACAAACTCAGCTACGTGCATTTTAAAATCAAACCCAGAAACGAGTTAGAACAAAGCTTTACGCTAGTTTCTATTGGTGAAGTGTTACTTCGTCAAATGCACATCAACAGCTTCAATGATGGCTTGCAGAACAATGATCTAGATGCTTACTTTTACGGTCTTGTTTCACCCAAGTAATAAAGAGCCTTAGTCTGCTACCTGAGGCAGAAAACACTAATTATATACTATCCAGACAAATAACAGGAAAAATGGCGCTATGCATGAGGCAATCTAGGCCAAATTGGACACCCGGAATATTTCTAAACAAAACAGTTTGTGCTACAAAAAGCGCAAATAAAATCAGATCACGCAGTTAAGGTTCACTTTTGTTCAAATATCGTACAATTGTACAGTTTTCAACAAAATTACTAGTGACCCATTTTCGTGTGCAAGTGAGAGATTCTACACAGTAGCTTAAGACCAGTCCTGTACCTCAAAGACAGGTTGTCTGGGTTATTTTTATTCTTTTACGTTTATAGTTCAACCTACGGCTGTCAAATCTATTAAGTTAGGAGAACTACGGAACGGTCATCGGAAGTTTTCGTGAACAACTTTGGCTAAAGTTTTTTAACGGTTAAAAATCTATCAACTGTTACCTGAGGATTAACGGCCAATATACGCCTGAGACTAAAATAATTGATAAGGGCAAATACAGGAATATTGTATCTAGATGTCAAAACTGTTATTGTTTTCTACTTTCCGGATGTCTTTATTTAAATAGCGCGTGATCTAGTAAACTGAGAAGTTCCAATACCTTTCGTTATCCTCTCATATCTTACAGTCACTGACGCCAAACATTCGTCATCCGCTCACTACGTTACTTCGGTGAATGTCCCTCGACTACCGCTGGTAACCTTCCTACAAGAAAAGTTTACGACACAGACACATGCAGATTGGTCTTCTCCCGTCTAACACTGGGATCTGCTGCCATCTTGATAGGTTAACAAACGCTAGATCATAGCTGGAAAGACAGCACACCATCGTAAAACTCAATAAATTTGCGTTGGAGATCGATTCATGACTTTTAAGCATATACAGAACCTGTTTCAGAAGTTCATAAGTCTACGAACTCCCAAAGGTTCCGATAAGGAATAACGACCACACTGCAACATACGCTATAACTCGCATTACAACACGCCGAATCAGCACGTTTTGCTCAATGAATCTCCACAAGTATATTCATCTGACATAACTGAGATAACGATGACCAACAGTTTAAATAAACATTATATGAGCATGAGCAACCTTAAATGACGAACGACCGTGTAGCACACAAGCAGGAGTTTGACCGAAATACCCAGATTTTAGTTCTGAAGTTCAGGGTAAAATTAAAGAGCATACAAGCTCAAAGCTGTATGTCATGCGCACTAACAACAGCCATGCTTTGCAAGAATGAACCTAGAAGGGTTGTTCGTTCCTAAGTTTCTTGAATCGCCCAGCACTGTTAAATCACTGATGTTGCACCAAGTCGGTGGCATAGAAATTGGACTAGATGTAGATTGAACGGAAAATGTAGAAAGCTAATGGAATGTTCTGAACAGTCCAAACCATAGAATATAAACTTTATTCAATGTCAACAAATGTACAACCATGCACACTCCCCATAAAAAATTTGTTAGACTATTGATTTGCTGACAATAATCCACGACTGTTTGCATGTAAATGAGACAAAGATGCTCTGGTGAGCGATAACGGAAGTCCGTTTACAAACTTTGTGGGTTCAACTAAAGGAACATAATCAACGTTCCGCCACTTAGGATCTTCCACTCTGAAATGTTTTCCGAGAAATTCATCTCTAAACTTCATTTACACATAAAGGCCAATATAAAGTAACCTTTCCAATTTAGTGCAAACGTTATACCATTGTAAACGAACAGAGAATGACTGCTTGAAGAATTATGGAAATGGGAATAACATCCTGCCCAGATAGGCAAGCGAGCTCACGTCAGTTATCAAGTACTTCGAGACATCTCCGTGAACACCTAATTCAGGGCTCAATATACTCCACACTCTTGAGCATCATTGGTAAACCTTAGCCCACTGAACACTGATAGACAAGTGTTGGGTCATTCGGTGAAACAGGGTAAGAAGGTGTAGAGATCAGCAAGTGGCAAAACTGCTTCCCAGTTAGAGTCCGTTCACTTTATAACTCACTGCCTACCCTGTGGTCATGGCAGATTCGAGTGAGAGTCCTGCACTTTTGATCGATCTGTACATATGTGAGAGCAACCAGGTTCGTACGCCCTCTGGTCTCACATGACACAATTTAACACGTGAGCACATGTGAATATCTGACGGGATGTTATTTCGGTATATCTAGATGTTCATTGCAAATGTGAGGCATATAACGGCTTTCGTTAAAGTCTACTTTTATTCATTATTATCCCCTTCCCCTTACATTTGTAAACCATTCAGTGTAAATATTCTCTGATCAACACGGAAACAGGAACATACAGGTAAATTTTTTCTCCCTCAGATAAAAAACCTAGAACCTATGAATCTGGAATTAAATTCGCAGTGATTGTCAACGTCATTGCAAAGTGTCAGAGAGCGACTGTCACTAAAGGCAGAAGAGTTTTGCCAGAATTTCGAAAACCGACGAATGTTTACATATTTGCTGTTTGTGCAAGCCCGTTCATTTTCCTCGGCCAGTCAATCCGAACCAACAAGAAGCCAGAACACATGCAGACCTATCGACAACGACCAGTCTTTGTCATGTTGTGAACGAGTGTTTGTTTTTATGTACTCATCAATTCGCACCATCCTCCTTCATGTACCACCCTGATCGGTCGGCAATTTTATCTGCTCACTCTTATAGAAAATTGGATGCACCGGATGAGAGCCTCAGTTGTTGCATAATCTCAAGGTACTTATGGTGGTTTCAACGTTGCATGAAATGTCGTCCAATATTCTTCTATAGTACTTACTAGAATGTTAAAGAATAAAGAATTTACCTCAAAGTAAGTTCATTCAATCCCATCCAAAAAATCGTGCGCACACATTAGAAGCGACTGTTTTAAAGCATACATTCATACAGTTGTTGAAGTTATTCTACAAATCACTCTGTAAATTGTATGCTGAATTAGATATTTCCGTCCAGTACGTTCATAATACAGTTAATATTTTATATCACAAGGTTCTGTAATGTTGCTGTGGCATTCCAAATGGAAACTGAACTGAACGACCGTGCAAAGATCTCAACAACGTAAATCAAAACGTTCGAACTTGATCATACACAAGTATAGTAGATTTTGAGTAA
Source organism: Paragonimus heterotremus (assembly GCA_013368495.1). Classification (NCBI taxonomy): domain Eukaryota; kingdom Metazoa; phylum Platyhelminthes; class Trematoda; order Plagiorchiida; family Troglotrematidae; genus Paragonimus; species Paragonimus heterotremus. Next base: position 183,952 of record LUCH01000326.1, on the reverse strand, counting down.
TTCAGCAAGAAGTCATGGCAGTAAGTGATGCATAAAACAAAAACCGATGGTCGTAGCTTAGTAAAATCCAGTCAAGTTGCTTCAGTGCAGTAGTACATCTTCACAATTGCCTGTATTGAAGTGTATCATAAATCTTTCTAACAGGTATACTTGTAATCTCTTATAAAGTATAATTCAAAATGAATTGAGAGTAAATATGGTGTTTCACCTTGAATCTGTATCTGTTTTTCACTCACACTGGTGCTTAGTTAAGTCATTTGTCAAGATTTCGACTTTTACTGACACGGTTAAGGAGCTCGGCCTCAAAAAGCATTTGATCTTCATGAGTTCAACTTCAAGAAGCGTGTTGTAGAGCAAATACTGACAACGCTTAGCGTCTTAGGGGAACAATAAGAAATAACCAACTGCTATTATTGAGCAGAAAAATTCATATAACAACATTTTGTTCTTCCATCACTGAAAATTAATTTTCTATTGCTGTCAGTCTAAGCTACAACATATGATCGGTGGTTGTCATTACATACGATATCATTCAAGGGTGGACGCACATTTCACCAGCCATTCTCTAACCTGACTGACAATTCTCTGGCTTTCGATTTAGAGTGACTAAAAGGCGTCATTGGTTCAGCTCTAATCCTGAGAGATACGTCAATCATTGTCAAACTACTGATCTATGCAACGCCTCAAGAATTTCTGAGAATGACTAAAGCGATTGGTATAAGTGTACGGCTTGGTGAAATCACACTGAGATATGTTTGAACATAGAAGCTAGAAATGATATTTTGAGCACATTTTGCTGCATCTCATCGGGTACACACCAGAATCTGCAGGTTAACAGAACAAAGTTCAGTGGACGGTGTGGAGCCAAATGACAAAATCGACAATCACACAAACACACGCACACACAACAACGTCCATCGATTATCAGAACAAACTGGTACTGATGAACAGGTCTTTCTCTACACGGAAGAGTGAATTCGCTCTAGAAATTGCTTCCCTGTCTGCGAACTAAAGAAATCTTTCAGTTTTATTGCGTAACATATCCGAAAATACAGTCTCAGATTCGTCGATCGCATTAAGCGACTAAAGCTTTGATACTCCTGTCTAAATTGTCAGACACGTCCGAATTTCTGATTGTGTGAAAGGTCGTATATTACAGTGGCGGTGCTTTTGATGCCTAAAACAGGATTTTGTTGATTATGAAATGTTTTATCATCTGAGCTGCTTCATGTGTTCGCCTCAAAACTGTTGGAAACTGCATTTTTAACCACGGGTTGATATCCATCTTGTCAAGTAACTGGAAACAGACGCTTATTATGGAGATAATGGAATGTCCTAAGAAATTCCCCTGCACGACAACCTTCTTCGAAGACTGCTATCAACCTGAGTACCCCGTGATCGGAATTTTTCTCGCTCACGTATATTCATTATGACAGAGCTGTGACCTTACCAAAATGTTTTCCCAGTACCATTTTGGGAAGGTTTTAACGTATATGTAGTGTTCCTCAGAGTGTGTTTAAGAAAAACAGACTACAGAGCAAAGTCAACGCTGCGATTTTGTCAGTTACTAGCCAAAAGAGACTGGGGACAACGTTGTTTGTATCGACTGCCGAATGTGACCACGTCATGTACATGTCGCTCCGAATGCGTGGCGAAAATGATGTTCATCGTCGTTTTCAGCACTGAAAAAGGCAAACTTTATTGTAAACGTCATTCTAAGGCTTTACAGCTCTAATACGGGTAGATCCTATCTTCGGGTTGATTTCAATCAACGTAGTTAAGGATTTGGTAAATTTTCTGCATCCGGAAACAGGTGTGAATCATGAAGCTTTGTCCAAGTCGGACATACGGCTGTTGCCTCAGTCAAAGCAGACCCGTTGGTTAAAATACGTAACACTATCAAACGGAGCCTTTAAATAATGTCTTTTGTTAGTCAGAGGAGCTACGGAGATCCATTCCACAGTTTTCACTGCGCAACATGAACACTGGATTTTGCTACTATCAGGGATACATCTACCATTCATAGTCCAAAGAATCTATGCAGCTGTTAATCCTGTAATCCACCTGATGCACTTGAGTTCGTTTTCATTCAATCAATGAACTAACTTTCACTGATGCTTGCATTTTCTTTCAGATGATCCTTACATGTGTTTAGGTCTTATCCAAGGAATAACCAGAATGGAATGTGTCCGCATCTTCTCGCAGTGGTCGTACACCAGAGTTCATTTGTGTGCAGAACTCCGGATCAACTATCGTATAACAGAACTCAACTGTCAATCAAGTAACAGCATGGGTGTGTTTTTGTTAAAGACTTTTTGTTTCAGGAAACTTAGCTTTGCACAGGTTGTTAAAGTGGACGAGACTAACTTAAGCCAAACGCAAGCGTCTGTCTTTACCGATTTAATTTCTGATATTCTCTCAAAGAGGAGCTTAAACAGGACGTTCATATGAATGGCATGCAGAGGCTAAAATTACTGTACCAAGAAATAGACCGAATAACTGGAAATTTTAAAACATAGACCTCGTGGTTTTGGAAAACAGTAAGTGTGATAGTTTGTGCTTCTTTTCTCTTCTAAATTCCAAATCACCGATAGGAAATGTTGGCAACTATTTTCGAAGGAAAAACAGTATGGTAACTGTAGTCCAATCATAAAACTGATCACATTGCTTTAACAATAAAGCAGATGAATACCCACATTCCATAGAAATGACAATGAAGTAATCACAAGCATCATTGTATTAACATACCACATAATTGACACTGAAATTGATTTCGGTCCACATGCACATTCCAATATAACCATTATAAGCTAGTAAAAATAAGTTCTTCAGTGGATCAAGTAGGCTGTAAAAGAAAAGTTGTTCACCAAAACATAAGAAACTTGCATGCTAAGGTCATGTGAAAATTGACAAACGTAGGAACAGACGGTCCTTATTAATGCGTACTTCAATTGTTGATAGTATGTCTCTTGTTTTACTTGAAAGTGCTGCCGTGTTATTGAACGTTTCTTGCCAGCGACGATGTCAGTCTGTCGTCAATACTTCCCAACTTATAAGTGCATCAACTGACCAAATACGTTCGATATATTGATCCGATCAGCATGAAAAGAAAATATACAACTTTCACAGCGGCACCACATTCTTTTGAAAAATAAATGACGTTCACCAGCAGTTTGTCATGTGTAATATATCCAGGGTTTATTCGCCATGGTCTACAAAAACGTGATGTGTACCCAGATTGTGCGTGCACAATATTGATCACCTGATATTTCCAACCTTAACCTGACATAGCTTACGTGTGCAATATATGAATGATTGTTAGAAGACAATATACTAAGGCCAGTCTGAAATAAACGGTTTGTCAAAACTCTGTAAAGTGTTACTGAGATTACCAATAATTTGTCAATGGTGACTTTGCTTGGCAGACAAGCTTGGAGCACAGAACAGTCCCTAGTGGTTACAAGCTTGCGTGCTGAAAGTTACGTGCGATGATAGAAGAATTTTATCGTCTACCTATTCGGCCCTTATAATAATCCTCCGCATTTACCCAAGTTCATTTAGTTACCTGGGAAAACGTCACAGTTTTAATAGAAACAAACCCGCAAAGTAGACTGAACTTTTATACTGTGCTCATGGTAGGAATCAGAGAAATTTTACAGATGTTAGAATCCTTGTTAGAAAAAAGTAGTAGTTTCGACGAGGCTTGCAATTTTAAGAAACGCGTGTTGGTCTTATAAAAAATTTTAAGAGCTCGAGTAAAAGTAGATGGGTGGAAACCTAGTCAAACAGTTCATTTAGGGATGACTTCGTTACTGCAAGCTGAATTCAGGCCTACGAAATTACACACACCAGGATGTTGAATAACTATCCTCGACAAGTCAAATGGTTCGTTTTAGGCTGTGACTGTAGCGGGTTCTTTCTGAAATTTCTCCAATTCATAGAAGGCACGTATCACTAGTCGAGACAAAACTGACCAGACACTTTATATACTTGGGCACGTATTTCTCACCGTTTGGATAGTACACTGATAATCATCAGTTATCTCTGAACACTAAATACTTGGCTTCGCTTTACACTCGCAACAACTGCAGCGTCTATCATGGGAGAGAGATGTCAAATTTTGATGTCTTGTTTCTGATAAGAACACTTCGTTGAGTTAAACATAATCAGTAAGCACTCTGGGTTAACATATCCAAACAGCCCGCTGAACAAAACAGATGTTGAATTCGCTTTGTTATGCACTTATGGACGGGTGAGAAAGAAGCTGGGGTCATCCACGAGAGATGTTGTTCAATCCTTCCCCATAGTTAGATACTGAGCGTGATCTGTCAATGTGAACCGTAATCAGAAGAGTTTTCCTTGAATAATTTAGCTTAATACAATCTCACACATATTATAGTTTGAAGACAGTAGAAATATGCGGATTATGTAAATATCGTTAACGCATACAGCGAAGTTGGTTGAAACTGTCAATGCTTACTGCGAAGCATATTTCATGAGCATTAATCCAAGTCAAATAAAGTCACCGAAATTTTGTATGCACCCCGAGAGGTGAGTTGTCAGCTTTTTACGTTACCACATCACTGAATTGAGGACAGCGAATTAGCTGCGTGTGTCAAAAGAGTATTCATACAATCGTGATATGTACGTGTGACAAAAATCTGGTTTAATTGTGAGTTTCATTCAAGAATGAGAGGTTTGACTTCCCGTAGAAATCGTTCTAAATGAAGAATAACGGAAAAACAATAAGACTAATTGCGTGCAAACAAACGTAGTTACAATGACCTACCGGTTAATTCGGAATCACAATTAGGGGAATTCGAATACATGGGCTGGGTTTTGTCGGATGAAAATTTTGTTGAAAAATTGTTTGCACACACTAAAATAGTGAGGAACAGTTACGTCAAATATTTTCACGGAAAATACCCCTGCAGCAAGACAGACATTTTAGGGGTTTGGCAATATGTTCTGTTATTTGACAACAAATCAGGAACAAAATCACGTAGACGATGTATCCATTGAGGACTGCCTATGTCATAGAAAGAATATTAACCCGATAGTCGGATGCCTTCGTTAACTTCAGTAGATACACCTCTAAAAATGTTTGATCGAGTGTTACGCCTTGTTCAGTGGCTTAGAGTAACATTACTACTCATACTTCACATATCAAAGCGTATACACTACAGTAAATTTGTGCAACGAAGTGTTTCTTGATGACAAATCAGTCTACACTACTTTCAGCAGACAAACCGTCCGTCAATTTCTGAACACTTTCATCTTTGTTTAAAGAAATTAGTTATTGATACCCGAAATCGGTCTGAAGCAATAAAGTTATGTATTTCCTGTGCAGAAAATATCGCCCAGTAAACCGCTAGTCACATGAACATCTGTTACGTCGTCACGGTTTATTGGTTCATTGCATAATCTTTTCCTCCGTTTACATCCAAATTCTCCAACTTATGGCTATCTAGCTCGATGATGTATAACTGTCTCAAAAAGCACTCGAATCCGCTTTTTTCGGCTGACCTCCCATAAGTAGATTACTGGTGAGAGACAAACTGTTGTTTTATACATACCATTTCTTTGTGTGAACCCACCGATTTGCAGAAATGGTGTCCATGTTGCGATTTTCAAATATTTCGTCAGCTGACAGGCGCTATTCCGACCACCTTCAAAATGTGCCGACGTAACTAGAAGAAAATTTTGCATAAAATGTAGTATTCTTTCTACATTTTTGAAATTTCACGTCATGCGGCAGGTAACCTGCACTCAGAAAGTTTATGAATAAATCTTCAGTCGCCTACCCATGACTGAGATTTATGATTGTTCATACCGCATCTCTAACAATGTAAACCTTATCTTCAACATGTTATTCTTTTGTTGCATGTCAGAAGAGTTGGTTGCCCATTTTACCGTTGTCATCACACAAAGTTTTTCCAAATTATACATGATTTGAAAACTTAGCCATCAACATATACACAAACCCCATTGAATGATTGATACATACTGAGGATGCAGCTGGTAACGACGGAAGTGTATTGGGTCATCTGTCTATGATGTCATTTTAGTCACATTCAGGATAAAGTTCCATACAACATTGCTTCTAGATGACTTTATAAGGAATCACTACTCGTGAAAAAAGTGGTTTAATAGATAAATTCTCCTATAGTGATAAATCGGTAATCTGGGTGATTTTCTGCAATCCTCGGTTGCGCACATTTATTATTGTTGTAAAACATACACACTTTTGAATACCATTCCCGTAGAATGCAATTTTTAATACCTACTTGCATACTTTCTGAACAGTACTGGGACAAGACTTGACACGAAACTTTACCTAATATGTTTTCCAATTGTTTCACACATGTGTGCAATTTCTGTCTGATAAACTGTGTCATATTTGATGCATGGGTTTGGCCAAATGTTGGATGGAATCATTAGCGACAGCCATTCCAAATAAACAGACATGTTGTTATTAATCTGTTTGGTTAATGCAGGTTAAGCAGTTGGCGCTTGAAAATACTTACAACCAAGCTGTTAGATGGTAGTCGCAAATATTCTAGCATTTTCCGTGATATCTTCGGGTTCCCCTATTGAATAATGTGCGCATATTACAGTCAGAGATGATACCATTTTTGCACCAATATGTTCATTCCATCAGAAAACAGAAAATTTGGTCAGTTTTGTTATTGTTATTTCAAAACTGTCTGAGCAGTTAATTGCTTGAGCTTGTCAAACTTTTTTCCTGTCAGTTTGGACCATCTGACAAACTGTTAGCACTTGATGAGGAGAACTCGCATCAATTTTGAATGAGTTCATTTGTTTCATACTCTTTTTTAGACCTCATGCTAAACAGGTGGTAAGAGTCACTTTGAGTCTCACAATGGACACTTACCGGAAGGCAAAATCCAGTGGTTGTTTCTTAGTAGATTTTCGTCGGTCACACCGATGTGGAAAGAAATTATTTTAAGGATTCTTTTTGATCCACCTGCTTCTCATATCCTTTCCGCCCTACTGGTGATTGTCAGGACGAAATCTTTCGTCTTCATGAAGAGGCTCTCAGTCCGACATTTTTAAACATGGGCAACCTGTCTACCTTCCACAGAATTGTCAGTTTCTATTTGTGGTACTAGTTGGGTTATCGTACGTTTATGTCCAACAAGTTTTCCGACTTGATCCTTAATTCCATACCGTTCAACGTTGTGTTCTCTTTCTAATAACAACTTTTGCGTCTGTCTAAAGGTCAACGGTCTGATGGATTGCATCTTCTTTTCCAGCCTTTCTACTTCAGTTAGATATATCATGTTCATAGCTATATGTGCAGTCAGCGATTTTTCACTTTGCTCCCATTAGGATGTGTTGAATTTCACTTTCTTTCTCTCGTTAGAATACACAAACAAAATGCATCCATGGAACCAGCTGTATTTGTGCTTTGGTTAAAGTTCCCGTGAAGCAACCATATTGAACATTCTGTATTAAACATCACGTGATGCTCTGCAAAACTCACTTGTAAACAATGTCTATGTCAGTCGTTTGTTTCAAACTGTGAAACAGTTTTGAAGAGTAAACGTAAAGTATGACCTTGCGGTCGTGATAATTCAACCAAATCAAGGTCACTCAATCCATCAACTCTGTTAGGTGGTTTGTAAAAAACGAAATGGCAGTCACGAATTTCTGCCGAAGAAGGCTGAACACCCTTAAAAACTGACTATAAGGTACTCTGTTAGACTAAATTTCCAACCCATTTCTGTCTTAATGCGAAAAGCTGTAAATACATTGGTGTGCAGTACAACACAGAACTATCAAATCCTCGACTAACAGTGACGGCTATGATGGATACTGAGTTGTACCAACTGTTATAGTTAAACTGACGTGTTCATAAGATTTGCTCACATAACTACAATAATCGAAGTACTTTCAATCACTACGAAATGGCAATTCGTCCGCCAACCTGAAAACAATTTGCTGATGGAAGACGACGCCACCAACAAACATTATTTTATAGGAAAGATATTACATGATTAAAGTAGTTGAATTGTAGACCTCACACTTGTTCATTCTTCGAAACGTCATAAACCTAACGTGTCTAGTTAGACTATACATGCAAAGGTTAACTCTCCGTGTGCTCAACATTTTTGCGGTTGATAGACGTCCTTCAATCTATAAGAACAAAATTGTCGAAGTAGTCACCGGGAGGCCTACAAACTTTTGTTATTTCCCAGAACAACCGATAAATCTACGATAATGCTTTGTTTCTGATATTCTCATTCTCTGTTCACTGCCAAACACTAGATTAGAGCTGTCAATTTTTTCTGCCTATATTTTGCTGCATTTGTGTTTCACGTGTGTAACACCTCCCATAAGCGTTTGTTCCCACCGAATGGCATCCTTCTGTTACTGGTAATAGTTTAAATAGGTTTGCGGTGTTGAAATGGAAGGCACTCTTAATCCACTGATAGATGACATTGTCGACGGGAGATTGAAATAAACCTCATAGGTAATCAACCAGTTTGTTGTGAATAAGGGATACTTAGACGGTATACGAATGGTTGCAGGAGCCAAGAAGCGGCTTGAAAACATGTTAACCGAGCTAAGTTAAATCCACCTTGAAATTCGCTTCGCTTGAATAAAGGCGTGACTAAACGTGTAGTGTGCCGAAAGCCCAGGTCTAGCGGACAATATATTAGTGGACTGATAGGAAGAATTATGGCCAGAGAAGGATGTGGTGTGTTTTGCTAATTGTTTCGACATGTTCATCATGTGCACCGGCAATCTTGATGATCTCCAATTGACTGGGCTTAACATATACTTTAAAAAAATTTTAATTGATCTAAAATTCGACTGCGAAAACCGAAAAACGTTAAAATCTATTGTTCATATGGATTTATATCAAAATTGCAAAGTCGTCATTGGGATCGCCGAAGGCAGGCCCTTGTCTCCGGTTAAAATCTTGAGTGTGTAGTTGACCTTATGTTTTTCACCTGTGTCTGTGATAGCATAAGAATTCGAATGCAGACAAACGGCTAGTGAAGCAGGCTAAGTAGCTGCCCTAATAAATCATCTTTCCAAACAACCGTGTGCCAAATAACCTGAACTGGAATGTATACAGCTCGGGCAGTCTCGTTTAACAGTCGACAAAATTTGACAATCAAAGTGACTTCAGCATGCTCACAAAACGCGACCTAGTGAAACTGTCTATCTGTCTCACTTTGCACCTAGAAGGAATTAGCAGTTACACTGCTCTTGGACTGATTTGTTTGTCACGGACAAGAAATCACTAAGAGAACATTGGCAGTTCTTCATTTGGTTCAAGTTGGCTGTTCGTTTATCTTATTCCAACTGTTACATTATCGCGACTAAAAAACACATACAAGACCAACCATTCTCACTGGCTTCAGGTTTTTCGATTCGATAAATAGAAAAATGAAGCAATTTAATTTATCTTGTTAACCTGACTGCTCTAAAACTTCAAATGATAAATAGTAAACTTTCTGGTCAGAGGACTGGCTTGATAACGTTGAAACCTTAGCGACTTATTCTGTAAATATTATCAAAAACAGTATTCCAACTGATGCAGACTGTCAAAAACACGGTACTGTTCCACAGCAACTACCTTAGCCTATTCTAGTTTTCTAATAACGTTGTTTAAGGGGGAGTTGCCCGTTTTCGAGTATTCGTCCGTTTGTTAACCGTTATCTTATTTTTGCACCGCCAGTTATTAGCTGTTGTTACATTAACAGACGATCGTAGAGACTACAACGTGTTCGGAAGCACGAAACTTGGAAGCCGCTTCCAGATATCCACGGAAAGATCTGCTAATCGCGTGAAGAACACCCTCCGTTGTTTTCACCGCATTGTCTCGATGTTGCAAACACTAAAGTGAGTCGTCTCAACTAGCTTACTGTCATTTTGACCACTGAAATTAACGAGGCACTTTCTTAGTTGTGGACCTACGACTTCTCATTGTGTGAACGGTGGTTTCCAGGTAAACAAAAAATGGTTAGTACTTCTGGCATACAATAAAGCAATAGCAGCTTTCATTGGAATCAACCGAAAAACGCAATAATGTTGCTTTCGGTCGCCACATATTGAAGAAAATTCTACCAAACCTCATATAAACTGTACTAACACATGAGTGACGGGATGTTCGAATGGCATGGTAATCGGACCTAGCAACCATGAACAAATACAATGTTTCGTTGAAAAATATTCGAGATCAGACGGAAACAGTCTACAGCCAGTTAAAAATTAAACAACCACCTGTTTAGTTTGGTATGCTCCATCAGCATGAAAAGACGTGTAGTTACTTGGTAGTCAGACGTGAGCTGCTATTTTCTACTGGTTTTCATTTCTTAATTCGCCACTTTACCCAGTCGGTTATTCATATAATCTTCATGTACTGATAGTCATCAGTCACAATAAACATTATTTTTGCGTAATTTATTTTGCTAAATGAACCTGTTATTTCATTACAGCGTGTGGTCAGTGGAGAGTTTGAAAGAGCGATGTGTTGATGGTCTATGAAAGTGACTTAGTTCAGCCAGCCTGTTGTTGGTATGCAACTTTGCTACGGTGTCATGTGCACGAGTTCTTGGGGCCAGTTTGCATAGGTATGACATTGTTAGCAGCTGTGTTAGCATAATTGAGTTGGCTGATTATTGGGCTGGCAAACGTCGTTTGAAGTTCACGCCTGTAAGCAAGTGAGCAGGTAGGTAGTATGACGTTTCCTCCAGTTCTGGTTGCATGGCTGGTGTGTTGGTTTAAACTGTGACCTAGAACAGCAAACCATCTGTATGCTAGTAAATTCAAATGGTCCCAATTTGTGCACCGCATAGCGATACTGATTACCTAAACGTTTGCTAACTAACAATGTTGTATTGATAGCAGTTTCTTTGTTCGCAGTTTGGTCAAACATAGCGATCAGTTACAAAATAATCGAGCTTTTAATACAAATGGTTGACGTTAATAGCATCCTCTGTTATCATTAATCATTGTTTAATCACCATTATATGATGGTCACCAACATTTAACTGTCTTGTCGAAATATGAATCAAACGGAATTCATTTTGTCTTCATTTGCAGTCAACAAATGCATAACGATCAGTACACCGTCAAACACTAACTGTCAGTCAGTAACTTGTCACTCACTATTCCTGCAAGTGCAAGCAGTCTGGCAGTCAACATCGAAGCATAATTATCGTCGTACCCAAAAAGGTTTCATGTCTGATGTTCGGAGTTTGCCATCGAGTTACAGACTAACAACGTAATTTAAGAAAACCGAATGTGACTTGTCACCAAGACTAGTGTCAGGTTGTGTGATCATAGTGTACAGGTGTTTAACAAGTTTAATCAAGATAGTGATAGGTCGCGACAAGAACGTGTGTCAAACCCAGAACTGTCACGACTAAAATATATGTGTATGCCTTAGAGAAAACAAATGACATAAAGTAAATTTTGACTGTTTGTAAGTATAATAATTTTTCACCAACACCATTTGTTTGGATGTCAGCAACACTTTATCCACTGAATCACAAACAACGAGTTCAGGTGTCAAGATCTTCTGGTATAATTATTCGGGTATTTTGATGGAACAAGGTACAATAAAAAATTCCACTGATCTGTGCAAAGTGTTTTGCCGTCGTAATTTTTGAAATTTTTCAAACGTTTCCATTTCTGCTGTATATGAATGAATTTCATCCGTTGACACCATTCATTCTGGATTCACAGCTGCTTATCAAGAAATCGTGTAACTTAAAGCCCTCAGATGTGGAGAGCCACATGAACCGTCGTCAATTATTCTCGAAAACCTTTCTGGCAGTATATATGCCCAAACTAAATTACACAGAAAAGCTCGATGACGTTGTAGGTACTCCTAGTATCTTGACGTTACTGAGGAGTAATACACCCTAATTTTGGTCGATCACAAGCGTTTAACTAAGGATGCAAACTTTTTGAACGAGCTCTCCGAACGTCTAATGTTGCAGTCCAAGTACACTGATTTACTTCAGTCTGCCTACTGCCAACGTCTACCCAATGCTAACCTACTGTCTTGTCCAGTAAATTTTCCATCCACAGACATCAAATACTTTACAACCTGGTTCTATATTTTCTACCACGGAGGTGCCTTCAGTCGCATCAAGTGGAAGTGCTTTCTTTTCTACTTTAAGCACATGACATTAAAACGCCGTATTGTTTTATCAGGTGATTAATTTTCGAACCGATTTAGTTTTTATGTTTAGGTTGATAAAGCGACTTCACAAATCGGCGCAAACTGTGTTCTTCAACGAACAATTTTCTCCATTTTGCTTTTCCATTTATGTGAGTCCGTAGCCACTTTCAAAATCTACTTAGTGATCGATGAGGAGATGTCTTTTGTGATTAACTTTGAAATACAACTGCCTCCAATGTTCTGCACAACTGCTTTGTCGAATCGTGTAACTGGTCTAAAGCACGTTGTTTGTTTTCCACTACATGTGGCTTTATTGTTGTTTAACTTTGCTTCTCAAGCAGACAACCTACAGAAGCCTCTTAGAGATGTCCACAAACAAGGTTGCAGAACTTGGTTAGTTCCAGTTCACATCTAGTTAAATATTTAACTTCAGTTCGAGCCACAAAGGGATGAACTGTCAACAGGGTGAGAAGCCGAATGCCCCACATCTCAAGTTTTGATCCGTCTTCGGCGACACGGGATAACTGCGTACCTGCTTCTTTGGTTATACGGCTCGCCGTCACCTTTCCTGGACTCCTGACCAAACATTTGAAAAGCATTCCAGATCTATGAGGCATCTATCCAATTGTTAAGATGTTCCTTTTTACAGTTTCACAGTGAAATGAGTGTGGAAAATTTGAACCGTCTCAGCACATCCCCATAGCAGTTTATGAGTTAGATCGTTGTCTTCTTTGTGACCTTTCCAAAAGTATATTTATGTCCCCATTTAGGTTAGGCTCTAAACCTATACATGCCCACATCTTTACAAACGTTCTTTTTCCATCCCCTACGCAGCATTTTTTACTCTTATTCATCTTGACATTCTGTGGAAGACAAAACAAATTTGTTCCGTTGCCTTTCTGTGAAACCCGGATATTATACGTCACAAACCTCATCTGCCTCTTCAACGCGAACAAAGATGTTAATCCATGTAATATCCGCATAACACGATACAATAAACTGTTGATGTAAAGTGTGGTGGTAATCGGTTGATAAATGATGCACTTAAAACCCAATTATTGGGGACTATGAATATTTTTTCATAAATATCACTTATGTGATCACAAGGTAAACCGAAAAGCATTATCTTCCTCAAATCTTCATCCAGCTGTGAGTTTGTTAACAGATTTCTAAGTAATATTTCTATTATTGTCGACGTTGTATATGAAATATTTTTTTGAACGATAGTGGTAGTTCAGAGTTGATATGGCGTCCGCAGCATAGATTGTGAAACCATTTTTTTTGTTTAACATGCAGCTTGTGATAGAAAACGTCATATGCTTAATCGCAATACTAACCAACAACACGATTTTTGTTTCCTACGAGGTGTTCGTAATGAAGTAATCAGCAAGCTAAATTGTTTGCAATGGAACATGAAAATAGAGTAAATTGTGAGAATTTAGTTGAAAAATAATTGGCATGCATTAAATGGTTCTTAAATTCAAGGTAAAATAGTTTTTCGGACGCGTTTTATTCAGCAAACTTGATCAGTGCCAAAAATCGCAGTCATTTTTTCAAGGTCATATCTGTCATGTAGGGTGATGTAGAAATTTAGGCAAAGTGAATCGAATGTTTCTTAGTGCCATACCGCAGACAGTAGGTAAATTTGTGGTTGTGTCTTTTTCACGATTACATAGTGAGGTAAGCAAAGCAGTGGGAGTATTCAAGGTCAGTGGTGAATGTAAATGTCACAGTATTTCGACCGCAATTTGTCTACTTGCCGTCTTAATTTCGATCAAGGCGGAACCAGTCTTCTTGAAAGTGAGCAAGTGGTCTGATGGTGCAATCCAAGATCCAATTGGTATTCGTGCACTGTGGCTAGATAACGTCACATTATTTTAGGCGAAATAATCAACTGAACCATGTTACTCGTGAATATTGCCACTGATGCACTAATCACGTTTTATTTGCTAACTCAAGGAAAATTACGGAAAGACAAACTCCAAAATATCTGACTAAGAAATGGCGTTTTATGTGTATTAAACCACTGCTGAGGACAGCTACGTCGGTTAACCGTATTGTTTTGGAAAGCTGAAGGCGTGGATTTTCTAGGAAGTTGATAACGGACTGGTCTAGGAAACAGTGACAAACTTCAAACACTGCTATGTTGTATCCTACGTTCTAGGAACTACGATAAACTGTGTTTTCTAAAATTATTACCCAGACCTAGTGTTTGATGAGATTTTCACGGAGGTGGCTGATACACCGAGGTGTTGGAAGTGTAACGAAAGGTGGTGTTGCTAAGTTGGCGTTAAGCTCTAACTCATGACATTTCCGGGCAAACATGTTTCTCTACTAGTTACGGCTGGTGCATATAATGTAGTGGCAAGTCAAACTTTTCTACCTTAGTAACAGATGGCAGCTCAGTGCACGGGAAGTGAACTGTTTGCAGACAATCATATATCTCTATCCGCTTCAAAACTACTAGCGGGTAAACAACTGTGAAGCTTAGAGGTGGGTATTCAATACAAACTGGCGAACAAGTCAAGTTGTTCTATCATCATTTTTTCGGACACAAATAGTTTCGCTGAGAAGCCGTGAGCGCTTTGATGTCTAATTCATGTCTGGTTATATGTGGATTCAGTTTGGAGTGTTTATTGATCAGGTCACATTTCATCTTCCTTCACACCGTACTGAGGCCTGCACCTCTCTAGACGATTGTATCGGAGTCACGTGATATTACGAACCCTCAGTAAACGGCTTTCTTTACTCTACCTGTAACTTTCTGTCACACAAGCAATTAATGTGCCAGCTGTGTCCCTGATTCGAAGGGACAGTTAAAACCATTCGTTCCCCATGTGTTGCATTATCCAGGAAGCCTAAGTATTTTAAGGCTATCCTGATTTGGACACTTCTTTTTCAGTGGTTAGACAATGGGTATTCGACTGATCGGTTTTTACCCTGTATATAGAAAGTTCATGTATTGTCAAATTCTGGTTGTATAATTGTAACGATTAAGCATATGATCGTTAGGTCGAATCTCGATTGTGCCGAATGGTGGTTTCATCTAGGCTTTGACAGATAGACCTTACACGGTTGCATGTTGTAAAATTAAAGTTGATAACCACTTTCCAGTTACTTTTCAAAGATCACAACTAGATGGCCAGGAAACGTATTATGAGCATCAGAACTACAACGATTTGTCGCAAGGAGGAACAAGTTGTCTGTTTCCTGTTCAGCATCCTCTATACACTAAATTTTCTCGTACGGAAGGTCTCCATGTTGATGTGTTAATTAGTAAGAAGACAATCTCCCTCTAACATTAGTTTATTCCGATTGTTTTCAATGCAAGTGACCCTGCTCTGCTTCGAAAAAACATACCCATCTTCTACAGACAGATGACAGTTTATTTGATGAGCAGTAAGTGATTTTGAATTACATACAGATTAAACTTCACTCGTAACTGTCACATTCCCATAGACTTTCCAGTAGGCTCCTTCTAAAAAGAAGCACTAGACGCGAGTTTTGCTCTCAGTAGACTATTCGTCTACTAATACCAGATAGAGTACTGGTCACCCTAAATAATACGTGAAACACAAGTTGCACAAAACCCAAAATACATTCTTCAAAATTTACGGGTTAAGCTACAAAATAGGCAAAAGATAGAACGAACGGAAGTATTTCGTTGTCCGGTGGTGAAGTTATATAAATTTATATATATATATACATTGAGCATCACCCAAAATTGATCGCAGTTGTCGCATTACCATAAGCTTTCCAGTCGGCCCATTTCAGAAAGAAGCCCTAGACTCGAGTTTCGCTCTCATTAGAGCCTAATGTGAGGTCAAAGGCGCAGTGGTAAACACGGTTGCTTCATGAACAGCATGTTCGTGGTTTAAGTCCCGGCAGTGGCGAGGATATGCAGTACTGATGAGCTCTAATGAAATCGAAACTCGAGTCTAGGGCTTCTTTCTGAAATGGGCCGACTGGAAAGCTTATGGGAATGCGACAACTGCGATCAATTTTGGGTGATGCTCAATGTATATATATATATATATA
>LUCH01000326.1:135867-157245 GCA_013368495.1 Paragonimus heterotremus | reverse complement strand
AGTGGCGTTATTTTCATTTACAGACGATATTTCAGTATCATTATTCCTGTATCTCCTGCTAACGTTGTTCTGTTCACTGTTCAATAATATTCTGCTCGTGGATGAACAAAAACCTCAAGAGCAAGCGCTGCTTCCACGGTGAGTCTGTGCATAAGGTGTTCTCCTCAAAAAATGTGCATTTCGAGACCATACGCGAAACACCTCTAGGAATTGAAATAAATCAAATCCTTCAGTAAGTGACAGTGTAACAGTTATGGTGGTCGTCATTTTGCCTAGTCCGGTTCACATATCTTGTCTCACTCCTGTTCAACATAAATGACCAGTCAAAATGATTCTTTTTAGTCGAATGCACTGTATACTGTAAAGCTTACTTGTATGTTCACCTTAGACCACTTGCTATTAATACTCTCAGTCATTATGACTCGTGTCCCTTCATCTCTGCCGGATGGTTGCGTAAGCGACACAGTATATTGCTTGAGACATTCGACTGTGCACTTCAAGTTTAAATGAACATAGCGTAGTAGGATGCTAGGAACAATCTTTCTGACAATGCAAAGTTGACCAGGAACACACATCTACCCTTATGGTTACATTGAGGTCATGTAATGTTAGCAGCACACGTTTAGAAAGTGCCAGTGTAAACAGGTAACACGCAGGTCGCTCGGGTGCTTTGATGCAATGCAGTAACCTTTCGAATGATGACCTTAAGATTGGGTAATCTTAATCGAATTTCAGCACGGAATGATAACCCTGCCAAATAACACACCAAATACTAACACAAAATTAGAAATATCGATTACGCGAGATAAACATTATGCGTATTTGACCGCAGATTTCTCAGTCAGACGAACCTTTAAACTAACCCACTTCAGCGTTAGGCAATAGGTTGGAATTTCTCAATTGCTAGATTTCGATGGTACTTGCTTGAGGGATCTAACCTCACTTCTATTCTCACATGAAACGACCGTATCGGTTACCGATTCACCGTGAACCAAAGGAGTTATTTCATGAAATGCTTCACCACTTTGATGTATGGCGGATGCATTGATGCGTCAGTTAAATCCAACTGCTCATTAGGTACCTAAAATAACACTCAATAGATTAGGTGATATCGATTATGTGGAATTCCACATAAGTTTATTACTGTGTGACTGCTGTCTAAATCTGACAGGATATTTACTGTCGTCTGTTGATATGATCCGGTGATGTGCGCCCGTAAAAGAAATGCAAGAAGAAACATCTCGTGGATGGTCGTTTCATAACAGAGTGGTAAACTGATAACCGTAGAGTTGCCTTTAGAAGCTTACGTGAGTGAACTGTCACAAACACAAACGCCAACAAGGTTTGCTAGATATATTCGCAGTACGAAATCTTTGAGTCTGTTGGCGCCTTCTAAAACACTGACTCTGCGCTTGCAATGAGTAAGTTGCCCTTTCTCTCTTCTAAACAACCTAGGCACAAACTGTTTAAGATTTTCAACCAAAGCACACAAAGCTTTGTCCTTGTCATCTTGACATTTATTAAGATGGTATGTATAGCCAGGTTGAAGCCGTTGGTGTCGGAATGATTTGCGCCACAATGACAATGGCGTAAGTAAGAGCTTGAAACTTGTACTAAGCAGGAAATGTACAGTAACGGGATGGTTTGCGATTCGATATATTCTGATATATATGGGTACGGTATGCACGCATATTGTAGATTACGCAGTACTTATTTCTATTGACTACTTCCTCTTTAGCCCAGGGAACTGAGAAATCGTTTTTGCATAAAGGCTAATTTAATTCCGTCATCTACCAGTGCATTGCGTAACGCAGCCAACAGTTGCGTGAATATAACTGCTCGATTACTGCTCCTTCATTTAAGATCTCTCAGAACCAACTTTAACTTGTTTAAGCGAAATCAAGTGTTTTATCACTCAAGCACTTGTGCTTAGCTAAAACCTTAAATTGGCAAAACTGGTTATGAATCTTCAAGTGACCGAGAGAAAAATGGAATGTTTATAACACCGTTTCATTTACTGCTCAGGAAGAGTATCTGAAGACGCGTGCTTGTCATATGACATTGGACTCCTCTTTCTATGATCTGTTAACTAAGCACTGTTTTGCCGGGAGCTAGCAAACAGTACCGTTTGTTGGAGCGCCATTAGAAAAGATTGTGTTCATCAATAGCAACAAAACTAAAAAGTTTTCAGCATTTTGCTACTTAAAAGAAAATACTTTTAACTAGGTACGGCTGACGCTTGTGTGAACGTGAAGCGACTCCCAAGTAATAAAAATGGAACACGTTTTACTGTTCACTCACACACAAACGTTTACTTGAAACATGTATAGCGACAAGTAATCCAGAATCCAGAAAAGAGCAGTATGGTGTAGTTGTAAACGGCTGTTTCGAAGTGCTTTAATCCAACCAACCTGAAATGTCTGTATGATTTCGTCAACAGGATGACTTTTATACGTGCCGTTTTTGTTCATTTTACCGTTTGAGGGACATGTCGCATAAGTAAAGAGCAGAAAAATCACATTCAAATCGCATAACACTAGAGTGATGGAGGATGCTATTGAGTGTTATCCTGAAAATTCAAATATGCAAACTGTAGAGTGACTCAGCAGTCTTAAATTACCGTGTTCTCTAATACCTCGGTGAAGGAAACGATAACTAGGAATGACAGAACTGTGACTAAAATAATAGATCGGTGTTCAGATAACGGAATTTTTTATAAATATATTCACTGACTGAGTATAAATTGATTGGATGCAATGCACTTAAAACTCAGTTAAGATTCAATGCCATGATACATTATGTCAACCCCTGCTTCTAGTTCACGGCTTAGACAGGAAGCACTGATAATAAATATAAATAGGTCGTCGTTGAAAATATCACGGGCGTTAAGACAGATAAGTGCACTCTACGACTTTGATTGGAAGTGAATTTGATTTGGAAACCACATAGTGACTAGTAAGAAGAAAATAGTATTTTTATAGGTGATAGGTTTATGGAAGGTTGACAGTTAAAAACTACCCCTTATAAGACATTACCAAACTAGAGAACTGAAATCAATCAGAGGTATGTTATTTGTTACCAGCTGCACCCTGGGCGCGCTTCCTGACCGTACATCTTAATGCACATTCCAGGAAAGGTTATATAACACTGAGTGTTGTTCCGAAATTTCTTTAGATGTACCGTTCCAAAAGCAAGTATAAAAAGGAAACATTGAATGGATCGAAGAGGTGAATTAGTTGGCAAAAAACTAGGTTGAATTTCGGCTTGACAGTAGAATTGAGTGTTACTGAACATCATCATGTTAAGCTACGTCATGTTTGCAGTCCAGGCCGTCAGGCAATCGCGATAACTTTGAGATGTTTATTGCACATTTGAGGTCAAAATTCAGTATAACAAAATTTTGCTTTTGAGCCCGCACGATAGAGAGAACGTGTTTCCCGTTTGATGTGAAATTCGATGGATCATTTAGCATGCTTTCTCGGATGCTTTAAATAGGTTCTTGTCATCGAAGCAATGTGAATTTTCTGAGACATTCTCTAAAGTGATTGATGAGATCAATGCAACTACGTGTGCTTATGACCAAGGGATTGTAGACCATTTGTAGTAAATTGATAGAGCTTGATGGTTGAGGTAAAGTTAATGAGAAGTTTTGTCTCTTTAATGTTACTAAGAAATGTTCAAGTGCAACTGTAACGATCACATAATTATTTCCAACAAAATGAGAATACCATGTAAGAAAATCCTCAAGTGTTTAATTGCTAGCATTACTCATTTTTTTAACAGCTGTTACCCCTGTAAAGCAATGATGTACCAGTGAAATGGTTCCATAGATCGAATTGTAGATACGTTTGTATGAAACATGTGTCTATGGAAATTGGATTGAAGATCTAGGGTCGTAGTACAGACTAGACGACTGGTCTGTCGAATTAGTTTACGTGAACCTCGTTTCTATCGCACTAATGCGAACTAGCTGTCCAGACTTTGTTCGACTGACTTTTTCTCATTTCTCATCAATTAAACAATCAGTCAATTTGGCCAAGACTGAGAAAGCTAGTAGATGTCGATGTATGTGACTCCTCTTCGATAAAACAACTTTTAGTTATCGTGAAATTCAACCAACAGAATTCGAGAAGTACTGCTGACTTAATCCTGTCTGTTCTCGGCGATGTTGGCGTGCACGAAACCTATCGCTGATCTTGAATATAATTTACGAAGGATGATCAACAGTTTGTTCGAATTTTGACTCAAATTTCTACGGAGTCATTGTCCGCCAATATTTCTTCTCCATTGATGCCCTGTGCATCAAAAATTGCGTACGACTACTATTCACCACCAACTAAGGAACAAGCTTATTAAATATATTAATATATATCACCCGTATTTCGACACAGTGAGAGCTGATTTATATTATTGTTTATTTCTATTGTAAATGCTTCATGTCAGATCTAGTAGTGCTAGAATTCAGCAGACGTTCTCTAAGACAACGTATATTCAATGGGTGTCGAATTGCTGCACAGAACGGTATGCAGTGCTATCAGTGTCTGAACATATATGATTTCACGCGGGCTCGCCTCAGCAAAGATCATTACAAACAGCTGACTTCTTCAATTGTCTTTTTCATCTGTACGAACTGTAGGTTCAGCTACAACCAAAGCACTGTATTGACTTTGGCTGGCCACTTGCACATATCGGAAAGTGCGCAAGCGCAAAAAAAACTTTGATTGCAATTACACAACTTTTCTTAGCTCTGAACCACCTTTTATTTCTTCCAAAGAAAGTGAGATGAATGAGTACAAACAAACTTTAACTGAAATGAAGCTGGATCTGCAACTTTTGAATTAGTGATTGCCCACCCGGCAGTTGAAAACTCCGTGGCCTTCTCAACTGCGTATAAAGGGGATGTCGAAATGAAAGTGGAGGAAAAAGCTCTCTAGGTAGGGAGGATTGTTTTATGTAGCCGGTTCTCCACATCTCCACTT
The DNA here is from genome assembly GCA_013368495.1 of Paragonimus heterotremus. NCBI lineage: Eukaryota > Metazoa > Platyhelminthes > Trematoda > Plagiorchiida > Troglotrematidae > Paragonimus > Paragonimus heterotremus. The sequence continues at coordinate 152,266 of LUCH01000326.1, read as the reverse complement.
GAATTAGTTCAGTCAGTGCCGGAATCTTGTTTTCCTCTGTGGACGTCACATATATTGTACTTGTGAACAGGCTGCACGTCAAGTCAACCAAAGTCACTTCGCCTTTTACTAAACTTATCTGCCATGCTCAGCCGTGAAACGATGCTCAGAAAAGCACTGAATTTGCAGTCCGCCAAAGCCAATCTGAAGGTATCTTTCTTGATCGTTGTTGGGTTCCCAAGCCGGAAGTAGAAACTGGATGTACTGACTCCGTGGTGGCCAGTCTAATGAACAATCCTCCAACTGTTGAGGGCACAGGGGTAGACCAAAATCTGTCTTTCATGTTACCCCCCAAGGTCTACTAAAAGGCAGCGCAAGCACATTTCTTCTGAAAAATACGTCACAGCAACAAACATTGCTCCGTCTAAAATCTTCTTTTAATATATCAGGAAGGCAGACTTTTCATCGATGAACATTTCCAAACACCCTCACAAAATGCGGATTTTAATGGGGACAAGGAAGCCAAAATTTGGGTTACCGAGGGTGTTGGTCAAGCATTTTATGAGATTGCTGGTGTGCGCGCGGGCAATTATTTCGCCCCGCAGCCGCGAAGGAGAGCCGTCGTACAAATTGAACAGAACAAACGTTGTCCAACCTCAACACCCTCCATATTCCCCAAGTCAAGTTTAGGTCTCATCTTCCAGGCTGTTTTTCTCATGCCACCCTCCCTCTTCTCGCAAAGGTAAACAAGAACTTAGTCTTCAAGTGGATGTTTGCGAACTGTCTGAGTTTGTTTAGCGAATTAGTGAAAATCAGACAGTTAGTTCCCAAAACAACCGCAAATCTTTGTCTTTAAGCAGATCTGGCTTAGAGGCGATATCAGTAACAATGAACGAAATATCCCGGATAATGGGTTTACCGAGACATTTTCCCCTGATGAAGAACGGAAGGTTCTGGGATCTTCTTTGATCGGAATCTCCAGACATACGTCTATATCAGGAAATTTCAGCTCTCTGTGGTCTCAACTGGCAAGGTGTAGTCGACTCACTCCAAATGAGGGCTACTTACCGTTTCCCCTCAAGCATCAAGTCAGACGACGGAGGTTTTCTTGTAAACCCAGAGAACTTACGACATATTCCTTACCTACTCATTATAGGTGACATCAGTGCACTCAAAATAAATCGGACACCGACATCTCCAAAGGACTGAGCAGATGGATTCTTTACTTCCTTATCCATGTTGATATAACGGACAGTGTCGATGCAACATGTCATTGCCCCCGACGCGGCATTGTTCTGGTCAGATGTCTTCTGTTTTGGATCTAGTATTCACTAATTAGAGTCACCCGGTATGCAGAATGATCAGCAACCTGCCATTTACACACGGTCACTACACCAAACTAGTATAATAAATGATCTCCCTAACAGCTTGTGAATAAAAACACTCATTTAAGTATGCACACTGACTAAGGGAATGCAGATCATCGGCTCTTTCTGCAGGGCTGCCCGATGAGGAGACCTCTACGGATAGTTAGTTCTAACCGAGTTATTCAGGGAGTACTAATCGATACTCTACATCGTATTAATACCTTACTAGCACTCTACTGTGCCAATGCCGAGCCATCGACACCTACTCGTTACTGTTGAGTGTTTGGTGTTAACTGCTGAAGGCCTTTTGTCAAACGTTCATCCACGCAATGTGATGAGTCCTGACAGGTGTTATCCTAGAATTTGGACAGTATATCTTTGAAACCTGTCCAACCAAAATTCCCGGAGTGGCATTCTCCCCAGTGTGTGGAGAGAAGCCACGGTCACGTCCATCTTCAAGGCAAGTGACCGTCATTTACCGGCATACTATCAGCCAACCAACCTCACCAGCATTCCATCTGATATAATGAAGGGCTTATTAAAGCGTGTCATTCTCAAGCACTTCTTATTAAACGCTCTTTTTCTCCTCACCCGGCATGGATTCCATCCGAAATGGTTTTACACAATGAACTTGATTATCTTCGTGGATAGCTTGGTGGAAGCAAAAGATGATGGCTCTAGCTCAGATATTATCCTCTTTGATTTCGCCAAAGCTTCTGACCGTGTCCCGCATGATCACCTCCGACACACACTGGAAGCTTATGGTATTCAGAGTGGGATTGTACACTGGATTGCCTCTTTCCTAGGTAACAGAACTTCGAGTTATAGTCGAATTAGACGTTTCTTTTCCCACCGTGACTTCTGCGGGAATTCTTCAAGAATCAGTGCTAACTGCTCCTGCGTACAGTATTTCAAATAACGTTCATGTCTCCGCCTATGATCTAAAAATCTGGAATGCCAATGACCCCAGTGCACCACACATTGATCTTGACGAGATTAATCGTTAGCTGCCGGTACATATTTGGCATTAACCAGGTTGGACAAATAAAAGCACCAAAGAGCACTTACACGCTGAACGATTTTATGATTTTTAATTTCTCAACGTAAACAGATGTGAGCCTATGAGCAAATATTTCCAAACAATTGATCAGGCGACCTTTGTTCTCCGCGATTTACTGACTAATTATGGTTCTCTGACTGATGTCATGATAAGCAACAGTTAGTTATAAGTTTGTACCCTTCATAGTTAGTGTAGGGTAGTATTTTGGCTCACTACTGTGCATGCTGTAGACAGATACTATTCAGTACATTAATGTTTGTATATCCTTGGAAGTTGAGGGAAGAATCGTAATGAACTACGTTGACGCCTCTCAGCGGGAGTTGATATGACCGGACGATTAACTGGTGTGCTACTATTGAAAGCTGTGACTCAGTTGACAATGTCATCTATTTTTGTTTACATTTTTAATTCGAACAGTCAGATAGGTTCGGGGATATTGGAAACAAATTTTTAACATCAAAACACTGTCAGTCTTTCAGTTGAGTCGATTGCTTTTTATTTTGTCCTGAGTGTTTTAATCACACTTTACAATTGTGAGAATTAGTTCCATTCGTTCAAGTTGAGTTGCTTATTAATTTCTAGGAAAAACTGTTCTGAGGTTCTGCAGCAGTGACTATCCAGAGGATAGGAGAGGTTTTCTATGGAGTTTTACTCGAAAAAACTAAGCTGAAACTATCAGTGCGTGACAGCGGAGTGGAATTGGAATGCAACGTGTGTTAGCTCCATTTTAACATGTCTTTAATCTTAACCTATTCGACTAACGTCCCGTAAACAACTTTGTCATTAAATCATAGAAGTTAGACGAACAGCTTTTCAAGTAATCAGTGAAATAGTAAACAAAACCAACCTGGTGATCACAAGCTAAGCAGAAACCATGCTGTCCACCCTTCATGACACAATCCGGTAGGTTCAAATTTGCAGAAGTTATTCGACCTTAAAGTTCATAACCCAAAGTGTTTATGATATTATACAGTGAGTAGTACCATCAGGCAGAACTAGACTATTGAATTCGGTAACCAATAGCACAAGTATTTTTTGCTACATTAAACACTAAACAGTGGACGTGCATCTTGTAAAACGTCGATGAAGATCACCGTAGCCAACGTAAGTGAGTGTAAATCAAACGGCAAATAAAGCAAGTCTTAGACAGATTAGCCCAAGAAGATTATACAACTTCTTCTGTGTTATGTTCGCGTGTACAACAGCTAAAGTTACCAGGAAGCAATCAAAGGGTTTTGCCGAACTCAACTTCGTGTGAACGGTTCACAAACAATTCGTACAAAGTAAAAGTAGTTTTTCACTGTTCTGTTTGAAGCTGATGTCGACTACCTGTCGAAATATCATATTGTACGAGGCAGTTCGTCCTAACTGCCTTCAGCTGAATAGCATTATCCCTCATAAAATACAGAAAACCAGAGAACTCCGTGTTACCTAGAGGAACTAATACATCGGATTATCAGCCTTGGCAAAACACGACTTGATAATGACCAATAACGCAATCGCTCGTTAAGCGTACTTCTGCAATACCGAAACACGCATTAAAAATAATTTCACGTTAGCCAACAGTTTATTAACAATTTCCACAACAGTCAATTCACGAACATTTACGAACTGGAAACCTTGTTGTACTTATAAGGAGCGCATAATCACCGCCTAACCGCGAATATTTTGATCGATATTAGTCTGGATATTTCAACGCGAACTCTGCAAAAATTTATTTTATAATGCTCATACTACCAGATTCTAGGCAAGCAATTTCAGTGATTTCACAAGAGGATCGTTACGCAGCACTAGAACGAACATCCGGAATGCGACATAAACCTGCAAACTAACGAGGTAATCCATGATATGCATATCTTTGATGACGCTTTTACTAAGGTGGTGTACTGTACTCCAACTGTGGGGATTATATACAATTTTTCTGTATGTTAATAGTACTTCTCTTGACGACTTCGTTCGTCCAGTTCTCTTGTCTGTTGTGTAGGATAACGCATCGGCACAAAAGTTGTTTCCGACTCTCGTTCTTTCAAGACAGCCAGATCATCATATTTTCGCAAACTGTTTGTCTTGATAACTGCCTACATCCCTCTTCTTAGGGAGATGACTCAAAAGACAGAGGGAATGCTACTTTCAGTTGGAGGATTTTTCTCTAAAAACCGACGTGGCAAACAGCCTTGAAGGCAATGTAAAGCAAGCTGCAAATATGACATTTGTTTGATAAAATCACAGTTTCTTTATCCGCTATTTCGGACATTTTATATGGTATTTTAAGTAGGTTCCACACACAGCAAGAGCGCTGAACATGCATTTACACGCATTATGTGTATGCACAGCCTGAAGGTAGTATCAGTCTCATCGTCGGACGCATACTCAGTATGTGGTGGTTTAAATCATCCTTTAGATCACGCCACATTGTAACAAAATTATCGTGCATGTAATTGTTCATATGTTGGGTGTCAATTCGTACAGTAGCTGAAACAATTAGGTAATACTAACACTCTTAATTCTTCAAACTTCTTGCGTAGGATTGTTCACAAGTTGGTTGTAACACAGTATGAAACAACAGGATAACCTTGTCACAAGTCTGTATCAAACTAATACAAGCATCTAGTACAGTGACTAGGGTCAGAAACCAGTTTTCAAGTAACAGTTTCAACTGCGACATAAACGTCGTCGATGAAACAGACGAAATTAAGTTTAGCACATCCTTATTGATCGACCAATGGAATAACCATGAGTCGAACTCTAACTTGTTTGTAGCATCTTCTCAAACAAGGCTTTAATGGGGAAAATTTCCAGACGGTACAAAAGCATTATACTCTTAAATTAAGCCTCACTAAGAAAAAGTCTCCATCCTCAAGTTTGTTCCAAGAAGTATAAGTAAAACGGTTCTGCATATCATCCCACTATAGGTGACTGGTCAAGAACCAACTAGCTGTGGTTTGGAGATAAATAAACCTCCCGGTCTTCCACTGTTGGGCACAAAGTTTACCAAAATGCACAACGTTTATTACCCAACCTATCTAATCAGTTGAAGCAAAACTAAGCTTAAAACACTGCAGTAAAAGTGAAAAATTATTGGACATAAACCAAAATGTAATAAATTCCACCAAAATGAACATCAGTTCTGAGGAATTCAAAACAATCCACTGGTTACCTGCTACCGTTCGCTTATCACGATTTCAAAAGAAAGCCAAACATTGTGCTCACAAAGCTAGTCTTCAAAAAATTTGTCCAGTGATCCCACTTCTCCATTGGTGTTTAAAGTTTCGTTAACCGATACGAAGTGTGTAGCCGGACACAAAATGTCATTCACTTTAAACCATGAAATTAACTTGCTACATTGCGCCTCTCAGATGCGTCTTGCAAGCGAACCAAGTAATCTCCAAAGAATCACCTAACAAGCAAAGAAAACTAACGAACTATCGGAAATTGTGCCCGGCCTCACTGAAGTTTAATACTCTTTCAATACTCTTCTGTATTGTTGGCACCCTGTTCTTTAATTCTTGATGTACAAATCTTTTTTAGATTTCTCAACGAATAAGGCAGGTTGCTGTCAGCAGTATTTCGTGACGTTAAAATCAACAAGCTTGATTGACACTCGAGTGCTTTCTTTCGAAGTGGGCTAACCAAAAGACTTACCTAAACGCAAAGGTCGCAATCGATTTTGCATGTTGTTCTACTTGAACCGATTTCAGTTCCCAAATTTCTATCATTAATTTTATCCACCCTGAATGAGTCGAATGAAGACAATAAACTCAACTTATGTTAGGAACCATGACCATGGGGTTGTCTGTTGAGTTGAACAAATTAATTTTCCCTGGTCTTCTTTCAAAAAAATGAAAAAGCCAAATGCTGAGTAAACTTGGCTGCGGTTGAGGTTTCTGATATAACGATCCATTGTGAAAAAACTAGCATCCTGTTTGGCAAGCTAATCTCATAAATACGACAGCAGTGCAAATTCAGAACCATGCGGGAATATGCACCACTGATGACCTATAATGTGGGTGAAACTCCAGTCTAATACTTCGTTTTGGTGTAAATCAGCGTAACCACCTCCGAATGAAAAGGCTGCAACCAAAGAAAGAGTAAGTTCATTCTGATATAATCTCAAATGCGCAATTCTTATTGATGAGTGGCAATTAATTCTCTCTCAAGCTTAATTCAAGCGTTCTTTTTTGATTGTTACCAAATAAACTTCCTCAAAACCGTATATGCTGGCCAAGTTAACCGATTCGAACAATCCACTAGATCGTGCGCAAGCACCATTTGTTGTCAAGCATTTCTCGAATAGACCTAATTCTGTAGTATTCACCAGACCTAAATGGTGCCAGGTGGGATTTTAAGTCGAGGGATTTGACCTTCTTATGAATCGCAAAACCAAACACCAAACACGACGAGGCGTTTATCAAAATTGATCAAAGAACATCATCCAGCGTGGCTCGGGACAGGTTCAACCAAATTCATCGACAGTGCAGTCGTCACACATCTGGGAGATATTGATCACCGAGTTGACCCCACCTAGGCGTTCCGTGTTGTCTACAAAGTCCCAAAAAACCATCCAAAACTGATCAGAAAACGGATGTTGGCAACTGCTGAATCGATCGTTATTCGATTACGCAATCCGATTTCGTGTTCACACAAAAATTCATGTAAGCCCTGCAGTTGCCATGGCCAAAGGTCACACCATCAGTCTACGTTCCCACTCAAACTCCAACCGATAACTTTGTGACGTAATGACAGGTGAGACTCCAAACAACCCATCGTTAACACTGGTGATTTGCTTTCTGAGTGACCGACCTATGGAGGCTTGGATATTTTGTAACGTTCTCCTTGATCCAATGAAATTCTGCCAAACCGCTTTGTCTTGTGTACAAACTGTTTTTGGTTTTGATGGATTTGTACAACTGTATTGATCTGATGATGCACTGTCGAAAACAGTTGTTCGTCACATTTACTCTTCTATAAAACACTAAAGGGATAAGCATCATCGTTAACACAACGATAAGATGTTTTATAATGCCAACTAAAAACATCAGCAACGCACTGTACACAAATGGGCATATGTAATTCCTGACTCGATTGCTGGTGTCCCCTGAATTTTGCTTTTAATATAACCTGTGAATTAGTTGCTTTTTTAATTCGATAAAAAGGATGTAGCCATGTCGGAATGTTGTCTCGCTTACAATCTGACGTGAAAAGTTGTAGTCAAAAAATAGTCTGGAATCAAATGAGATCAGAAGTTACTTGGAAATCAACGTTCTTTCGAAGAAATCAGTTATCACATGCTAAAAACTGGTAATCAGACTGACGAAAACTGGGTGAGTAGAAATGACAATACATGAGTCCATAATAAGAACTATATACACAATCCCATAATATGGGTAAGTGAATAGTAACAAACTGGCAATAACAGTTAGTTGGACGCCGTTCGTAGAACTATTCTTTTTATCTTTTTAAGTGCTGACAAAACAAAAGTTTCTTTCCTATCGGACTGTCCAGCCAAGCGTTTCCATAAACAACAAAACGTTAAGTCAGCTGCGAAACCTATTCTTTAAAAGAGATCGAAAGTTTAACGTCTTTTTGAATGAAGAGACGTTGGATAGTTTCTAACTAGTATACCTATCCTTCTACAAAAAAGAGCACCAGCCAACAAAAGTAGTAAAGCTTTGCCATTCCTACGAACAGCAATATCATCGCGTATGCTATCCCCGTCAACCATTTTGCGATATGAAGTGGCCACAGTTCGTGGTGTGAAAATGGAAACTGTTTTGACTAAGTTGCTTTCCAGTTGATTGCCACGGCCGTTTTTATGCTGATCGTTGTATTTGCTTCCAATTCGCCTTAGTTGGCAAGTAACACACAATCTAGCGTTCACCTTTGTTGCGATATTCAGAAGCGTTCCTGTGTGTCACAATGTTAAGTGTTAAATCGTAACTCATTTGTGGGGTTCTAATGGACCAAAGCAAAGAAACTGGTTTGGTGATATTGATAGAATAATTCACACACATTTGTCATAGTGAAACAAGTGTTTTCAATGGCTCAATAAGTGGCTACTTGAACAAAAAATCGGAAGCAGTCTAACTTCACTTAATTTCCGGATGGTTCATTTGTGTGAGCAAGTTTGTGCCTTTCCGGTGTACCGTACGATCATCTACATTCAGTGAAGCTGCTGGCGGGATGGCAAAAACAAAACAAATTCCACTTTGTAGTTCATAATAAACTTATCAGTACACTGCTTAATTGGTCACAGTTTTTGTGTTCAGTGAGATAACCGTGGTGTCTGATACAATCTGAGCGGAAGGATCATAGTAAGGCTACTGTCGTGGGGAGACTTGTCAACTGTTCAGTATTGTTAACTATGCAGAGCCAGACAGACAGTGAAAGACAGTTTGCTTCAAACTTCCGATTTTTTCATTGTTGTTGCTTATATTTTGGTGTAAAGTTGTGTAAATTGCCGCTCAAAATAAAAAACAGACAGTACGCCTTATGAAGATAGTAGGGATGAGTTTTAGGCTCCAAACCAGTTGGTTCTAGATCCAGTGTTTCATTCTGTGAACAAGATAACTGTGGAGGACGGTTCAAGACAAGTTGTCAGTAAACACCATTTATGATATCGACAAAACTCACCAAAAATCTTGACTCATATTTTAACACTATATTTGCTGTCACCGGAGGTTCCGGAACAAATGGTTACATTTGCTATTATCAAGTAAGCAGTTTGCGCAGCAGGCTACAATCTGAAACTTATAGTCAAATCGATGTAAACTTTACAGACTGAAACAACTGTTCCTAGTTCACCTCTGATGACGCATTTATGTAATTTAGTCCACTATAAGGCAAGAGTTAAGTAACACTTTATTGGTGTTGTAGAAGTTAGTGGCCAACATCGAAATGTGTGAAACGTGTCTAGGTGCTTTATTACGGACGTGAGAAGATGACCATCTACTGCTTATTAATCCGATAACTTTGCAGCTGATTATTGGTAAACGGGGTAACCGATGCCAACTTCTGTGAGAAGCAATTAACGGGTTTTTTTCAGCACATCGGTTCCGTGAGTGAGAGCTACATTTAGTCAACGCCGATTGCTTTTGACGAACCGACCAGTACTACTGATTTGTCAAACTCTTATCCACAACCCTTTACAGGGGAATGACTTTCAGGTGTCAGAATACCGAGGAATTCAGCACGAGTATGTTCGCTCCAATATCATCATCACCATCATAACAGAAAACAGTACATCCGTGGCTCTCCCTGTTGTTTAAGTGTCAAACAGTCACGAAGAACAAAGTAAGACCTAGACAGGAAGAAGGAAGTAGAAGGCGAGTCGAAGGAACCTAACAATCGTATGGCACACCTATGAGCTAGACAAATATTCATTCCCATAAAACTCGAACCCAGTGGGTTAACATTCTCGCGTGGGTGAGGCACTGTTTCATCTATAAAGTGGTCGCTTAAAAAGTCGTCATAATAAAGGATATTTTCAGCGAACTCACATTTTGTTAGTAACCTCCCCTGTTTTCTTCTGAAAGGATAGAAACTATATCCAACTGATATTGTGCGCCAGAATATGCTCTTGACAGTCGACTTCAATGCATTGGTTTTCTATTTTTCCTGGATTTCTCATTCTTGAACTCACATTTAATAATACAATGGCTAATGTTCAGTACACTGCATACTCGAACTGTCTTTACTCAAGATGTTTTCATAATAATAGTCTAACAACACTCTGGTATCTGGCTGCAACTTAATTCAGCATTATCTCAGATCGAGAAATAGAGTAAGTTAGAATGAAAGCAAAGCTTTACCAACGGATAAAACCAACGATTGGTCAAAGTTCGTTCACTATTTACGGGCTCCTAGCACATTTCAAACAAATTTCCTTTGCATGTGAAATGGTTCAACGCTACCTTTCAACAAGAAATACATCATGTTTCTCGGCATTCGATAATGTGACCTGGGAACGCATTCGCATTTCAGATGTTTGGATTACTGGGAACTGGTCTATTCATGAAGGACTCTCAGTTGATATGTAAAGCTGCCGGGTTGTGCGTACATTTGCGGTTTCTCTTGGTAGTATGAACAGTACTGTCGTGCAATGCGAATTGATAGGAACCAACTACTGTATTTGACAGAACACTCCCACTCCGACTGTGCAGACAAAGTTCCGTGACACGATTCAGCCATAAAGCTTGACAAAGCAGCATCAGAATCAATGTGGGTAGTTATGTGTTAGGTTATCGCCTCACATTTTTGGTCCACTGTGACGGTACGACCAATTTAATTTGAACTTTTGTAATTAATTTCTATCTACACAAATGAAGCTGCCACAGAGACTCACCGCCGGTTTGCTCCGTAGGGAGCAATTATGTACGTGACCCAGATCATTAATGAGTTGTTCTTATGCTTACCTTAACTTGGCCCCAATTATATAATTGGTCTGCCCTATCGCATTAGTGATTGCTCCGGAAGGGAGACAAATACGTAGGAGTAACTATCGCCTGTTTCAGTGAGTAAAATGAATTGTTCTGTCTTGTGCACTGACGTTTTACTGTTTTTTATTAAGCGCCAACTGCTTTTCTATTTTATTTCGAAGATTAGAATAGCTAGCCAAAATGACTAACTTTGTCCTCTAACTGTATGTGCGTATTTTTATCGAGTTTCCACTGAGCGTTATGACCTTTTAATGTACAAACATACTTTCTTTTCAAAACAATTGTTTTCCGAAGTAACTTCGTAAACGGAAGTGGAGAACAGTGGACTTCATGATCTGTTGCCGAGTGAATTCCCTTGCATCGCATCAGGTACATTCTACAGTATTGCTGTTTATTAGGTAGGGTCATGCAAGTTTTATGAAAAGAAATGCACGACCACACGCGCACAACCTACACATACAACGTACGCTAGCATGCACCATCAATGAAACGGTTCATTTACCATGACGGTTTCAGACTGACGACCATGTTCTTCTGTTGACACAAGTGTGGTTGTCACCCTCAGATAGCAAAATCCTCAACGAACTGAAGCAATCTCCGATTGTTGGCCATGTAGACGACTTCGAAAGCATGAACAGTAATGACTTTATGTTCAGAGATCAACAAATGACATGCGATCGGGGGTTGCGTTGGACTGGTGGTGCAAAAACAGCCGCTGGTGTCTGTTCCATCTCACATTCAATCCAAACCAGAGCATGCTCGGCTACTCGACTGCACAGCTGCCTTTCCATTTTGCCCACGAACGTAACCAGGCACACGCAATGAAACTGGCAAATAAAGTGTGACTTGACATACGGAAGTAATGGCACTTTCACCAGAAGGATTGGTTTCGGCTGGTGGTATAAAATACCTTGACAGGGACCATGTAGAGCGTTCAGCGGACCTCTGCTGGAAGTCACCGACCCACTTATTACATCGTCATCATCCTTATACGTTTGCTGTAAGGTGGGCACAGTTAGCTGTCTTGTGACATCATGGTCAGGCTTACTGTGTCAATTGATAAATGCATCAGGATAGCCACTGGATTCCAACACTGATCATATTTGTTTTAGTTTACTGTGTAAGGTGTCTTAGGTAAGTATTTTCTTGGTGCGGTAAAATGAAGTACGAAACATAGCACGTTCGTAGTGAACTGACATAAGGCTGTTGAAGTTCAAATGCAAGCCAACTCACGTAGTACTTCTGTAAACAGATCTTTCGGTCATGCCATCTGATCGTCGCCATATGAAAATGTCCAGGAAGGCAGTAGGTTAATCAATCTCATGTTGAACTGACACTAATATTTTGGAATGCGAGCGACATATCAATGAGTTCAATTTCTCCCCCGTCACATCTGCTGGCGGCACTTATAAATACTACCTACCTACTGACGATAAACCATTATCTGTTCAGTGGTAGTCAGCAGACTTCGTTAAAGTTGGGCCATAAGAATGTCTACCGCAGCAGGACCGAGTGTACATTCCACTGCTACACCATCTAGTTGTTGGCAACCTTCCCTTTGAAATAGATATTCGATGTTCGATGTGAACGGCATAATCGGTCGTTTTAGTTCAGAGGAGGGAAAACAGATTTATCACTACTGCCCAGTGATCCGTCCGACAATTACTTTAAATGTTTTTTCTCAGAGTAACTTTTGTGAAGAGAGAATTAATATTCGAAGTTATATGGTAACGTCGGCTGAGGTTCAGTCCTTCTAGCAAGTTTACCATTTCAACAGTAACCGTTACACTACACAGTTTTAACAGCTGTACAAACCATTTTACTAATCGATGTTGGGCTGATATTATCATGGATAGTATCGGTCTCGGTTGTAAATCATCCTTGAGAAGTTGCGGCACACCATTCAGTTTGTGGCGTCTAACATCCGCGTGACATTAGGAACTGTGCAACTGTCTCGCCAATGAAGTCTTATTGAAGCGTCTGGATTTTCTTTCGGACTTTGTTCGCAAATGCATCCGGATTACCAGTCGTTTTATCTTGAAGAAGTTTGCTGTTACCTTTAAGACTGTTTTTCACTTCAAACATGTAGTCGTTCTGATCAAGGAGTACCAGTCCAGAGCTGTTGTCTGATTACATTATTTCAAGTTGCTTTTGAAATGTAATGAGCTGCAGTGTGATCGGTAGATAACTTACATTTCTGCTGTTTATAATTGATGCGGTATTGGTGTTCTAAGTTTACCAATTTGGCTCTGAGCCAGCGATTACTATTCTCCAATGTTAGTATCAGATTGGAAAACTTATAATGTGTTTCAACTTTGGCTCACGATTCGGTGCTATTGATTTTTTCGGTGGAATGCGGAAAATGTCTACAGACCGAAAGTTCATTCCGCAAGCTGGCTAACTTTACAGATGACATTGGTATTTTGTCGTTTGAGGGGATCAGGAAAAGATGGTGTCAGTTTGCTTTTGCACACAGACATTTGGAGTCGGCTGCTGTCAATAACTTATTCCTCCGGAATGTACTAGTGCGAAATCGGATGTACATGATGCAACATCAAACTTGGATCATTACTGATGGAGCACGCTACACTGTTTGTGTATGTTAAAGTTTTGACTGTCGTCAGATTATTGTCCATATCAGTTTTCACCGTACATCTCAGGGTTTTGTGATCAGACCTATTTTAGGGAACTGCCAATGTTTGATGTAGCCCACAGGATACCAGTCATTTTTCCAGCCTTGTTTCAAGAATTTAGGTCGAACACTGTATGTATAACAATTTTGCGTTTTGGTCTCACTACTCTGTTTAACCGCTTCACCAGTAGAACCAACAAGTGAAATCCCTCCACTTTGCGAAGACATTTACCGTTGAACGACTGAAGCCATCGTTTCGTATAAAAATGGACCTGTCCATTAAACTAGCTCTATCTAGTTAGTGTTCGTGGATTTTCCATACCTGAACAAGAGACTTTTCGTAAGTGGAGATTTTATGAGTATTTTATGACTTGTTTCTGTGGCATGTACTGAACTCGATGCAGTGAGATTATACTGTATATCTAAATTAGTTTGCCTTTCCAGGATATAACTCTTTTACCTCACCAATATCGAAAGAAGATATTCATCGCGAGGTGTTAACATTTCGTTTACTCTCTTCACTCACCCTTCAAGATATGAAGGACATTCGAAGAGCAACAACAACAGATTGGGATTTACATGAAGCAGGGATCGTCATCAATTCCGGGACATAAAAACTGTGTGAATGGACGGTTTATGCAAACAGAGGGCCGGACGGCGAGCAGTGATTAACACTGCTTCGAAGAAAACAGGCAACTTAGAATTTCGATTGCGTAATAATGGTCCAAATGAGATGTTGGGGTCAGCAACGTGACTTGTTTCCATGATAGGCCTCGCAATAAACAGTGTAAGATTTCGGCTCACTCGTTCAGTTGCCATTGTCTGTTGCATCATCGCTCACAGCAATTGCTAAAACACACGTTCAGCCGTTTTTAATCATAGGCACCGATCTGTTTTGTCGATATAGACGTCACCGCAACAGCAAGTGAACTGACAGACAACATGCGATACAGAACATTTCGGCAGGTCCAATTATGAACATGTTGAGCAACACCCCTAGGTGCAAGCAGCAACAGCAATTCAGCCGAAGGGTGTCACCGGTGATATGGCCGTCTTTGAAAGGTGGGTTCAGAAAGACGTGGTTCTTAGGAACCGTACACACTGCGATCTTGATCAGTCTTTTCTGGCCGCGAATATCGACAAACTTATGAAGATATCCGTTCGCTAGCGACACCCTACTTAATGTCTCCCCTTCTGTTCGCAATCACTTAAAGGTACTGTGCTGTTGAGCTCAGTGCCCCGTAAGACTACTTGAAACAGTTAGTATTCACAGTTTTTCTCTCTTGTTCGTCAGTTAGTCTAAAGGAGTTTTGGGAGAAACACTCAGTCTGCTTCCACTCCTAGCAAACATTCTACCATCGATAAAGGAAGTTAAATTATTGTGCAGTTCTTAAGTATTATAATTTCACCAAATGACGACATTATGCGCGGTCTACAGTCTAAAGAGAAGCTCTCGATAAATGATCTGCTTGCGACTAGGTATCCGGCGAAATGTATTGAAACTCATTGGATGGAGCGGTAGGTCAATCCACAACCACTCTCAGTGCCGAACCACCAGGACTTTATCTACGTTCTTCAGCTAGGAGATCACAATACTAGCGATGTTAGTCAACAGTTGTGATTCGTTGTTGACGGTTGTTAAACTATAGCTGAATTGCACTTGTTACTTTTCATCTGCAAGGAATACTGCCCACTGCGTAGATCATCCTTCTTTGAAAAAGCATCTCCCATATCGTCTACCTGCTCACCTGCAGCTGTAGTGTGCTGGCAGAACGGACCGACAAATGGAGATGGGACACATATTCAAGTAGTTAATGGAGTCGATGACTCAACGCAAATCCACATCAACTTCCGACTAGATCTCAGGTTTATTCAATCGCGAAACACTTGCTCGCAACATGATTGAAATTGCCATTTTGTTTTTGACCCGGTTGAGCAGTCACAACCAGAAAAAGATGGTGTTTTCCAAAGCGCTGCTAATTCCGCTCGCCACTGACAAATGGTATTGGGGAAACTGATCCAGTTGTCTTTGGACTAAGGCCCTTTGCAGTACCCTAGTTCGTGTCCAACTGACATCTGTTAGTTGCAGTGTTTAGTTGTCATTCCCTAAACCTAAACATATGTACATACATAAAATCGGCTCAGTTGAATAGACAGAAAGATTTTACAACGCAGTTTGTCTGATATCCATTCTCAATTCGCGGGATGAACTCCTGATTCCATTGCTCCTTAGACGGACGTAACGACCATTCATCTGGTGATCCAATGCCAATCACCTCTCAGACTCCCGCTTCTCTGGTTGGTGATCAGAGCACAAGTTGTCTAATAACCATTTTAAAAAATGCTTAGTGAAGTTCCTACCAGCTTCATTTATTAAAATGAAGTAGTCAGCCAGCAGTAATTATATTGCACTACACAGTCTGTTTCAATCGTATCGACTACTCTGTTCTATCAGTTTGATAAAACTGTTACTTACAGTTGACTAATGTAGGTCAAAAAGAGGAGCAGATAAACGTTACACATGTTTGGATTGACCAATATCAGTCGAACAGTAGTGCTGTTGGTTGCCGATTTTATTTTAGGATGAAACATTCAATAACCTCGACTCAGCTAGAGCTGAGACGAATGCAACCGAATCGATAACCTATATTTAGTGTTTCATATGCTTATAAATATACTGAACAACTTATAAACTGAGTCACTGTGTTTCCTAGTTTGTTTTGAGTTGCATAAGTGTTTTTGAGGAATTGTCCAACAATTAATGGGATCTTCCCATCATTCACAAGTAAACAAAACTGGGTCGCCAGTGTTCTAGATAAAAGTTTATGTAGGAAAAAGATTTGCCGCGTTTGACATAAAGGAATTGGTTGGTATCGAATGTGATTTCGATTACAACTCTCCTGAGGAAGGCCACCCGAGGTGGTTG
>LUCH01000326.1:117145-135767 GCA_013368495.1 Paragonimus heterotremus | reverse complement strand
GTTAAACACGACGCCCAAGCTGTTTGACTTCATTCGTACAAGAATTGGTTGGTATGTTGAAAACTCCCGACAGATATACTTTTGAATTGAGCCGCATTTGGTTTGCGAATAGTAATAATTGACTTTTCAAGAATCATGCTGGAATTCAATTAAACTCATCACGTTTAATGTAATTCATAGTAAAACTGTCAGCCAGTTTAATAACTCCATCCATCAAAAGTTTTAATTTTACTAAATCTTCACTGTAAATGACATTTTAAGATTAAATCACATCAGCTACAAAATTCCTCATGATGAGCCTAAGTAGCACTAAATTCAAGCAGTACAGCGATTGTTCCTGTGGATGAGTAGCTAGATAAATGAAACGGCTGAATGAAGAACTATTGTTTCCAAGTTAACCGAAGGAAGGCAGAACGAGGTACTACGAATTAAAGGTGATCACGTATACTTTCCACTCTAACGACGTTTGCATTTAAGGAAACCAAGACGAAGTGGTTAAATGGAAAACATGACGGTTCGCCCTGGCTAATCATGTGAAAAGTAGCTAGAAATAGACTGTCAATTAATTTTTAACTGGAATTAAAAAAGCTACCTTTCTAACTGTGCAACAGAACTCTGAAAAACTCCCAAAAATTTTGACAGCTAGGCATTTAGAGTCGTGTGTTAAATGCAACACTCGGCGTGGCACGGATTTGAATCTACAAATCGGTAAACGGGAATTCGTGCGTTGTTTGGGTTAGCGCATGCCGCAGAAATTTTGTGAAGTTCAACCTGTCCATATGCATCTAGGAGGTTCCCCAATCAATTAACTAATAACTCCGATTATCCGCCAGAGGATAATAGAAGGTAAGTGCACAATGCCAACAATAAAACTCGATCGGACAGTTATAACCACTGATAACAACAATCGGTGAACACCGAGAGCGTTTTTCTAAACAAACTAAATTACACGCATAGATATCTTACAAGTCACATCAATTCCTTCCATCCGATACTGAAATCCGCTAGAGAGATTCGATGAAAATGGGTTTGATTGTTTCACGTTAATTTCATCTTCTTGGCATAAAATTCTATAAATCCCGTTAACTCACCATACGTAGTCGACAGAACTGACTCTAAAACAAAATTCAACACTATCCCTAATTTTTATTATTTTTACGAATGAAACATTCGCTTAAATTTCTCGCTTTTACCATGCAGGCAAGTTAATTTGAAATCCTAGGTTTCCTGTATACAATATATCATAACAGACAAACTGGTATCATTAAATTTTAAGACTACAATTCACGTTCAACAAGTAATAACCTAACATCAAAATAACACATATAGAATGCGCACAACGACAATACATAAATGAACCGTTCGACTGATCCCACACTTCGGTGGACCAATGAATCGTCTGGCACTGACATTAAGTGTGTTAATGATCTCAGTATATAAAACGTTGTTGATTGTTAATGGACATAAACGTTTTACTAATTGCACACAATTTAGTGATATGAGTAATTGCCAAAACTTTTTACAAGTTGGTCGTATCACCCCAGTGACCTGTCTTTAGGATGAGTTTGAAAACAGACAGTGCTGGGGATTTTATGAGCACACCAACCAACAATACACCTGGCATTTTTCGTGGTAAACAGTCGAATTCAGGAAGGTTTAGTATACAAGGATCGCGGATCGAAACAATCAACTTGCCATGGAATTACATAATTAGGGCGTGGAGGGCTGGAACGACTTGGTAATTTTTAAACTGTGTACGTTTACAGCGTGTGGAAACCTTACTAAAAAGTGTAATGTTCCGCTGTACGCATTTAAAACGGACTGCTAAGCACATGCATGCTAAGCACATGCTTATGAATGGCGAACACCTACAAACGATGGAAGGGCAGTGAATTCATTCTTTAGTAAGAATGTGAAAATAACAACGCAAAATAAAAGCACACAATGTTGGATGTGTTTATCAACAACTTGGACCAAAACGTCGCCTCATTTCCCACCTGGATAATGTAAGGTTCAATGCAAGCATACTTCTTTGCAAACTAAGCACATGAAAACATAGGTTAGTAGGTAGGTAACATTATTTTCTCTGAAATCGTCAGCACACGATCACCATTAGCTGCGTAACAGAAGGTATTATGAGGGAACTGAACAAAAGTGGATACGTTCGGAGTAGAGCTAAAGGAAAATTACTTCAGTCTTTGGAAGATTGTGGTTCTTTGCGTATTGTATTTGAAGTTGAAACGGTGAGGGAAAATGGATCAAACCAACAATGTTCGTTAAGTTTCTGTACAATGGTCACCGACTGCTTGGTGTGGTGACAAAGATTGAAAAACGTTTACAGGTATGGGCCGTGTTCACTACTAACCCAAAATGTTTTCTTACTCCCGTGTAACATGTGAATTAAGAAGGTCTGATACTCGATTTGAAACTTCCTTAGCAAGTAATAAGCAGAAGACCTCGTACTGGTTGCAGAAGCCAATTTTATTTATGACACAAGAAGCTGCATGTATAGATGTACAACTGTACCAAAGGAGTTACAGTTTATCATTGGTTGCGTACATTAATACATACAAAGTCACAAACTGTGAGCTGATTGGTGCAGTACAAAACAAAAAGGTTGGCAAATAACCGTAATACTCGGAATTACGGACTTCAAATAGCCCTAGAAATCGTACTCGGATCGGAACCTCTCACGTAAGTACCAGAGAGAATACCTCGTACTCCTTGCAGTAAGCAGTTAGTATTTCTGAGACAAGAAGTCGAATTTATGGATGTACAACGGTATTAAAGAAATCATAGTCACTGATTGGTGGGTCATATTAACACAAACAAAGTCACAAACTGAACGTTAATTGGTGCACTACAGAACAAAGAAATTAGCAAATAACAGATGACGTAGCATTAAGACTTTGTCCATACCTCATGGAGTATCTTCAACACATCGTTTGGATTGGCCCCCTTTTAGATCTTCTAATGTGTTGGGGCTTGAATAGGTGGTGAATCGAGTAGATTTTCAGCATACTACGGTTGATGACTCACCTTAAGAGCACACTTGACAGCATGATCTCGACTTCGTGTACGTGTCATTTCCTACTAATTGCCCTTGTTTCGAAGTGAAGTTTGCCGATTCCTCTAGTATGATGGTCTTCCCAACTATTATTATTATTATTATTATTATTATTATTATTATTGATTTACTCACGTTATCTTTTCAGTTCGAAAAGAAACTGTCGAGCCTCCGTTGACAGTCTTCCCAGATTATCAAGCATCGTTTACTGGAAATGCAAGGCTATTGTTAATCTTCCATGTGTCCTATCATGGTAATCATACATCTTACTATAACCTTTCCAATGTAACTAATGTTTATTGCGCGTAAATTTGTCAGCTACAAAATCTAGAGTGTTTTTACTTATACTTGAATAGTCCAAACATACTCCAAAAATAGTCCAAAACCGGTAGCCGTTGTTTTGCGAGTGAGCAGGTTGACACATTGTCTACACAATTTCGTGCCTCTGGGACAATAGGTAATGCAACCTGGCAACCTTCAGTGATTTGAGTACATCTGTATTAACGGTGTGTAAACGAAGTTAGGATTTATTGTCTCTTTTGATTTACGCGCTGACTTAAGGGCCTAGGACGTTAGCCAGCGAGTACCTTTCAACATAAACACATCCAACCTCGTTCAACCGAGTGACTTTCTATTGGTCATGTCAGTCGCACTTTATACGTACAGTTTCTAGCGACATTAATTTGCCGATATCTCACTTGTTTGCTAGCCCTAACGGACGGTTTGTTGTTGCATGTAACGTTGGATACTGGCAACCCAGTTGACACTTACTATCGTCCTACTCCGTGTAAGCGTGAATAATTGAATTTTTGTGTGATATTTATCTCAATGATTTGTTCGTTGATGGTGCCATGACAACCAAATGGATTTGTCTCGACATTTGGAGTCGGGTACACACATGAGTCGCTCAGCCTTTCACAAATAACGTAACGGTACCAACTACGGTTAAATTTTGGTCGATTACAATGAAAGTTTTGTGAAAAAAACCGTGTGGTACGATACTGTTGGACTGCTACCATTGAACTAGGAGATATGTAGCTCATTAAGTAGGTTGAAGAGACATACTTATACTTGGTAACACTCGTTTTATATCCACCGGGTAGATGTTGGTAACAGAATACCACTGTTTAATGTTTTAATGCCTATTATATATTCACATTGAATCGTGGAGTGCACCACTGCAGACTACAAAAAATAACGTTACAATGAAATAGGCGACCTTTGGGGAACGTAAATCTTTTTTGTTCACCAGTTACCAACACAATGTGAAATTACATAGTTGTGTTGGTTTTTCTGCAGTGGTTGTCAACAGGACCGATATAAAGTGATGTAGTGTGGATTATTTGAGAGGTTACCCAAACAACTACAAACGCGCACACACAGGAGGTCTCGAAACGATCACATTGAACTAACACATCTTTCTGAATAAAACCCATTTGGTATATGTGTAATTACTATTTGTTCTTTCAGCTGTTACTGTGCACAACGTGGTCAAGAACGGCCACAAAGAAGTTCACGTATGGACTTTATCACTATAATGTCATTGCCTGATCGTCCATCTATGCATATTCATCTGCACAATCTTCCAACGAACTCCCTAGAATTAACTCGCTAATCATTACTGATTTCAACATGAACTCCAACAAAAGCTGCTCTCGTGTTCATTAGTGAGTAGGCTAAATACAATAGAATTATGTTGAGATGTGCGAACAAATGAAGATCATATATACGGGCGAGTGCCGAATAACGATGTGGGTAGTTCCGAACGCATTACCAACATAGCAGGGAAGTAATGTTTCTCGCACGTGAGACTCTGACGGTTTTTTTATCCCCTAATAAACACGTTCAGGATAGTTTGTTGAATTGTGCACTCGCTGACTTGTATGTCTTGCAGGGGCACTGTACGGTTACAAGTTTCTCTTGCACTCATTCCCTTCGCATTATTTTTGATCGCTGGTATGCAGAAACGGTCTGTGCTCCCACCAACTTGTAAAGTTCCCGCATATGCTACTGAATCGTGTGGTCACTGTAAAATAACACATCTTTCTGATTGTTTCACTGTTAGAAACAGGTGATCTAGTTTTCTTTTACGTGTAAGATGTCAGCATTATATTTAACAAATCATGTGAATAGAGTGCTTAGAATGGGCTTGAGTTAAACAGTGGTCTTTTAAATTAACGCACCCAAACACGGTCCATTATCGCTGAATAAGAACGACGTGAGGTCCATTTGGAATGCAAATCTGAAGCACATTGTTGACTCAGGGCACCACTACTTACGAGAACTGACTTCCGGCCCATTTAGTACTTGCCCAGTCGTCAATCCAGAGTCAAATTTCGTATTGTGGTCATTGCGGAAGCGATCGGAATCCGGTTGCACAATCCACGTTTATGCGCTCAGACAACATTTTTCGAGGCCCTTTGATTACCATGGCTTACCATTACCCACTCAACAACTGTGGAGGTCAACTTCTTCACCTAATTGTCCTCCGACGCTCAACCGTTTCACGTAATTTTGTGACAAATTCTTTTGGGTTTTGCTTACCTGACAACCACGATCATATTTATGTTATGTAATTGGCCAGATGAATAACCGAAAATAGAATGTTCAGAAAACCAACTTTGACTGTCCATTATGTTGACCGTAGTCAAGGGAAGCCTACTGAAACTTGAAACACATGATCAACATTCATTGGACTATACATAAACTGACAAACTATTCATGTCTTGAACATCACCCTGTAAACCATGTCCTGACAACGAAAACGAAATAAAGCTTTTTTCATCACTAGATGTATTTGTCCTACTCCGAACTGGTCAACGAATTGGCAACGAAACACCATGATTTGTGTATTGAGCAGCCTACTTAAGCTGTGTGATGGTAAGCCTTCTGCTAAAATCATTGGGTCTTTCCGAACTATTGAATCAACGAAGTGAAAATTTTGACCTTTACGATATTCTAGTGTGGTTCACCAAATAACATTGGTCAGCTATAACCATGTGTGCTGAACTTGAGTTCCAATCTGCAGATTTCCCGCGAGGACCGTCGAAAAAAATTAGAATCTTGTGCACTACATAAGGTCACTTGCAATTATATACATGTATATAGGTATATATTATAAGTGAGAGGTCATTCGTTTTCGAAAGACAGTGAGTGTAGCGCGGCCTAACGTTAACCACACTAGCAATACCTCCCTTTAGTTGAAACACTATTAGTTAACTACGAAATATTTCAGGAAAATAATTTATTTAGTTCGCTATGCCAAGCCATTCGCCTTGCTTTGATGCAAACAAAACTGGAAACCATTTCCGCCTGCGGAATTTACTAAGAATACAAAGTATTAACCAACCGTCCTCAAAAACATTAAACTTGCGAGGTTATTATTAAGAAAAAAGAATTCAAATTTGATTTCATTAACTGGACTACCGGTGAGAGGCTAATATTGTTTTTGCACACTGGTTATTTATAATCAATAACTTCAACAGAACAACTGGTGTGAAAAACTGGAATGGCAGCATCTCGCGGTCTATGTCTTATTTCAATACTGATGAAACAAAATTAAGTTGATTGAACCACCGTAAACTAATTTCCTGTTTTTTGTTTCGGAATCACTTTTTTAGCTACCTTTCCCCCAAACTTACCGTTTCCGTCAATAAAAACAACCAGCAGATGCTCTTTGGACCGGAACTGTGCATACAGTGAAATATATTAAAAACAATGTTTACATTGACCGTAAGGTCGTAACCAAGGGTGACCCAGGAATTACTTGAACCGCGTCCACTCTTATTCACAATGAATGTTACAGCAAACTCAATATATTTACTTTTAGCGTCAGGCAAAATCATTGATTGAACTCTGTATGTGAAAAGTTATGGAAGGTGACACTAACTCATCAGGGTGAAACGGTCGAGTGAATTAGGCTTACTTTCCATAGTAACAAGGGAGCAGATTAAGATAATTCCGTGAACTGATCTCACTTCACACCAAAGTCCTTATTACATGACGGTTCACGATCACAATCAAGTGAACAAATGAGTAATGAGATAATGTGAGTCCTGTTAATGTGCAGCATTTTCTAAAAGTACTTTCTATCTGATAACATTCAGTTGGGTTTATTAACGATTAGTCATAATGTGAACGGTTTCCCCCTAAACGACATAAAATTTGATTGCTATTTCTGGAACCTGAACAAAACAGATTGAACCTCGATGGACGATTACAGGTATACGGCCGTCAAACTTTTCGATGCATTGGCAGAATGTTAGCATGTTGCATCGCGAACTGCTTCAAGCAAACATACAGAACCCTAATGTGTAGTTAACTAGATGGTTTAGCTAGTTTAATTACAAGTTTTATACCATGAAATTTGGGCAATACATCAAGACATTTGTCTAAACGAGTCACAGAACACAACTGTTCACAGATTAAGGCAGACGAGGAAATTTTGAACAAAAAGCGTGACTGTATCTCACGACATGTCATGAACAGGTATGAATTTATCCATAATCATCATGGTTCGCTGAATCAATGAAAGCAAGTCATTGAGGTTAATGCCATCCTGACCACTTTATCAGATATCGAGTGAACAGGAGAAGTGGTTTCATCGCTGTCATCACTCTGACCAGTGGCTGAATTATCAGGTAGCAACTGAGTCAGTTGAGATCCTATCAACCCTCACAAACTTACAGAAATTAGCATGACATTTTTCTTAACAAAACTGATAAACGTAAAACATCACTACAAAACAACTTCTGAGTAATCGGTAATTTGACTTATTTATATTGTTTCAATCCCGATAGAAAACCTTCTTTGGGTCGAATGAATTAGGCATGAATTTGGATTGAGTGAAGGCAAGTTAAAATGCGAACAACCTAATAAATCGTAAAGCAAGAGGTTATGAGTCGTGTGCAGACAGATGTCAGTACTAAATTCGAGCTCCGAACTGCAGTAGATCGAAGATCCAAAAAAAGGTGGAAAGCAGAACATACAGCTATTCGTTGGGTTGAGCATAATCAGCTGATTTAGATTAATGTGGACAAGAGAATTCTAATCTTAATCTGCCAAAAATGTTGCTACATATATTCAACAATGTCGCTTAACTGAATAGGTTCAAGACCAGCCACCAGACACCACAGTGTTTAATCTCGTCAGTTTTATTCATATGGCATTCAGCCTATTTAATTTTGATTAACTATACAACCAGGCATCCCTCTTTGAATCTAAACCTTCATTTAATTACCACGACATTGCTCATCACTGAGAACATTGAAAGCTCTGCGTGAGCACACTTTATGGGATCCTACAGTCCTACAGCCTGCCAACTACCTCCAAGGTCGCCGGCCTGAAGGTCACGGCGAATGGAGCTTTCCACACCGGTATTCTACAGTCAGCGAAGTGTCGCAGTGTTCCGCACGAAAACATCCGGTGTTTATTCTGATTATGTTCATACACCCGTTGTTTGTCAATTCGTTTCTGTTATTGTACGTTAATGACGCCAAAATTTGGCTCATGTTGGAGAGCATAGTTAAAAGTAGAAAGTCATTGGATGATTGAAATATATGACTACTCTGGACCGCAGAAAAATTATTTCCGTCTAAAACAATTAAACATGCAGCGATGTATCTTCGTGACCCGGGTTGTGCAAATTACTTTCTGGAAGGCAAAGAAATGAGTACCACTTGTGAGCCGTCTGATGTGTGAATAGCACAGTTTGGGTGTCATGCGTGTGTTCAGTGTAGGATGACCTACCAGATTCTTTTTAAGTGGTTAATCGGTGACTGAATTCAAGTACAAAGTTGGCGCGAAGGTTCAATACAAAAAACCGATTATTCAGATGAACGATCAGCCGAACCTTTGCAGTAGATTGAAAAGACTGTCGACTACTCATCGTTATCATAAGCCATTTGAGGTCTGCGGTTTTCCTTCTTGTTACTATGCTCTAATTTTTTCCATTCACTTTGTAAGTTATCCAGTGACGATTCATATCTTAACGAGCACTCTCAGCCATCTCTAATGTGTTCAGATCCCACGAATCTCATAAGACATAGTTTTCAGACCGATTTCATGGTCTGCATACAAATTATGACCTGCAACTATGGAATAGCAGATCCGGGTTTGATGCTTCAGTTGACTTTAGACTATTTTTCCAAAGTCTCTTTGATGCTGGTTCCTTCCTGTATTATTCGACTTCTCGTTTGGTCTATCCAATGTAAATTTGTTAATAACTCTTGTGCTTTGAATTGTACATAAATTTACTGGTTTTGTCAACAAACAAAGGCTCTTTAAGGCATATCAAACTGGTATATCACGCAGCGATCTTCGTTTAGCAGTTCTGAATATTAGTTTTTTTCAGGTCTTACGCATACCTTCTGACTGTTTTTCGTTGAACGATCATAATCATCATAAACACTACTGCCTCAGAAGTTTTCACTGGTACTTAATTATCATAAAACCATGAAGAAAAACGCATGTCTTAATCGGGGACAAAAAGCAGAAGTGGAGAGAACATAACTGCTAAAAATATCTCTACGTCAACGTTCAATGCCTACATCTTGGAAACAATCTCTGGCGTCCTTCATACTGGGTTGAATGCCTTTTTGGATGTCCGTTATGAAACCGTTTGAAGTAACCTCGGTTGATTAAAGTAAACAGAGTTGCTTCCTGTGCTATTTGTTGATTACGTAATTATAAGCATGAATTCAGGGCTTTGTGGAAAAACGAGTTTATAGTGTTAGCATAAACCACTCCAAGTTGAACAGACTTATGGTTAAGAATGTTAAGTATACAAGTTTGCCTTTGTAATAAACGATAATTTTGACGATCTGTTCTGTCTTATGGACCACATAGTTAGGAAGTGATAACTGGTAACTAAGAAATCCATGTTTAACTGTCCATGTTATTTTGGAATCTATTCAATTGAGGGGTGTCGTGCTATCGTCTATCCATAATCACAAGAGTGTAGTCTTCACAGTGTTACTAAAAGCTTAGTCATTTCAAAAGATATTAGTTCCTGTATGTAAAGTATGAGGCCATTCTGCTTCACTTTGAATGACAAGAATTCTGCTGTTGGTGGGAACATTCAAATGACTGGTCGTAATAGTAATTCCGTCATCCAACAGATGGTTACATCCTGTAAGTGCATTACGATGCAAGAACGTTCTGATCGCCTACACATTACTAAGTGAAAAACAGTTATAAGAAAACTCGTAAATTCCGAAGAAATAGTATTGAAACCTAACGTTTAAGGTAGAATTAGCATGTGTGAGTAAGCGGATGTAATATAATATATGCCTGCACGAAAAAGGTTGTGCGTCATGAATACATTCACTACGTTGATGAAGCTAAATATACGTAGGGGAGATTATATGTTCAGTCATTTTTGGGTCGTGATCCATGAGCTTCCACTGAAGGACAGTGTTTCAAGTCAGCATCGTATCACAAACGAAATTTGCAGACATACTGAACCACAAAATTGATGTTTCACAGAATTATCTCACCGAACACAGCAATCGGACGGTTGGCGTGTTCCCAACCAAAAAACCTAACACAGGCTTTCGATAGGTTGCTTCACATAATAAAACAACCCGTATGATTCTAAACTAAAAGGCAACATGCAGAAGCCGGTTTGCTGCCCACCACCAGATTAGCCGACTCATGAATGACTAAGGGAAATTTGAAATCGTACGTTTTTAGTTGTAATTGCTAATGTTCACTAATTTTGTTCTATTTTAACTCACGTTCTCACGCCAATTTGCTTTAACGATAATTTGAAGTTGTCGGTTGATTCTGCTTCAAAACAGCTGCGTGTTAATTCATAGAGTGCAAGTATTTATTCAGCTGTGCACTGTTCCTCTGTCTCCGAATTCAGGCTGTATAATTTTGTTACCTGGTTCCGTTTTCAGACGATTGCTTGTAAATTCCTTTATGGCACTCAAATAACGGAAACTGTCTATGAATGAGTGTTTTTAAGTAAAACGTTTTAAATGCATGCAAAATTCGGTTCGTTTAATTTTGATCAGCCAGAGTTTAATCGCACCAACGCCGTGTCTGTAGACATAACATATTAGATAGTTTCCTATTAATGTTTGTTTAGAGTATAACCTCGTTTCGGCCACGAAACCCAACGACATCCCACCCTCCTGTGAAATGCGCCC
Organism: Paragonimus heterotremus; assembly: GCA_013368495.1. NCBI lineage: Eukaryota > Metazoa > Platyhelminthes > Trematoda > Plagiorchiida > Troglotrematidae > Paragonimus > Paragonimus heterotremus. The sequence continues at coordinate 124,547 of LUCH01000326.1, read as the reverse complement.
AAGGGACACTATCTTTGGAATGGTGACAACAAAACACAGTGGTTCGTGTAAGCCTATGTAAGGTCACGTGTATGATTAAAAGTCCCAACTGTGGTTGAGGATGTTATATCTATATTGTCCTATATACCTCATGACGAACTTCACTTGGAAGGAACAATCGAATCAACCTTCAAACATATGAAATGTGTAACTGTCATCCCCTTCCAAACAACCTCTTTAAATAGCTACTGACGATGATAAACACTGTCCTAGCGGATCGGATAATTATTGTTGCTATTCTGTAACGTCCCCATCAACATAGGGAGAATATTCATGAAGTGATCTCTCGACCGAACTCTTACACTGGCACTTATTAATGTTGTGAGCCATGAACGCGGATGACGCAATGATTCTTTATTTAAGGAAGCAACAGGTGGATTATGCGTTTCGACAAGACAACGAACAAAAATATTCATTTGCATACTGTACTAGGTTCCGACGGTCACGTTTGCTACATATGTAAATGCTCAGTTTCGTCATGTTCCCTTACGTGTCAAGAACCATTTCATGCGATGCTGCACTCTGATGTTTCTCCTGATATTTTTCCTGCGGCTGCTTCAGTGACAAGATCTATGCTGTGGTGCGCACTACTGAATAGCAGTGGTGTAGGTAGTATAGTAGGATCGCCCCTCCACGCAACGTTAGATCTAGATACAGGAACCGATTTATTTGATTTGTGCCATCTTAAGTTTTCCACAAACTAATTTTTCAATTTTGTAAGTGATTTTATCAGTGCATCATCACTTAAAACGCCCTGGGAGTTCCTTGCATCAATCGTTTGTTGCATTTACAAAAAGCACCGTCCATGATATTATATCAAGATGCGTATTGGATTCAGGCCGAAACAGAAGATCAAATACGTCGTTTGGATAGGTTGTTTCCAGTAAATAGCTTTTATTTCTGAAACAATAATTTAAAATACGACACTTATATCAGACGAAAGAAGTCATTCAGTCGAGTTTATCCCAGTTGACAAGTCCTCGTGTACAGTCGAATGTCTGATCATACTGGTTACTGTCGATATTACACTGGTCCAATTGTAACATATGTGCTCTAGACCTCGCGCTTTTATTAACTTGGCTGCGTGCAATTTTTCAGTTTTCTTCTTATCATGGCTGCAGAGTGTCTCCAAGTTAGATCACGCGTAATCAGTGTGCAACAGTGTCACGAGTACACAGCTGGATCTCATCCCAGTAAATCGAAGAGGTTAGTATATTCGAAAACATCATTACTGTTTTATGTGATATTGTTAACTCTTGTCTGGCGATTAACTTTCTTTATGCATTCGTCGCTTTTAGCTATCGATGTAACTGGTAATGGTAATGGTATCAATGAAAGTGAGAAGAGAATCTTAAAGATATTTTTTGACAGTTACTTTGTGAAGAGGAAAATCGGTAGGTATATTAATGAGTTTCACTCTCTCCATTCAACGGTGGACGTTCGCTTGTGCTGACGGACCATAAGTCTGAAGTTCTAGCGAACGTTATAAACCCGTTGAAACATATGTACTTCCGTTCTTATTATCAACAATAAATCGCAAATGACTATTTTCATGGTTGTTACCATCTCTCTAGAGTTCGATAAACTCAGTGTGCAATTTTGTAGCAGGTCTGAAGCTTTCCATTTTGGTCGACTATGAATCCAGTTTTTTCACGTTCATGAACGCCAAAAATAAATGAGCATATTGTAGCGAAAAGGCGTTCAATAAAGCACAATCTTTATTGTCCGACTCGCTAGTTCTCACGCCACACGTGCGCTCGCGATTTTGAATCGCAATTCCAGTCCACAACACCCCCAGGTTTCCGCTCACACGTCGTGTGCACTTCTACCCGGTTTAGGTGTGTGATTTACGCCTTCTATCTGGAGGTTTTCTGCTTGCCAACCTTCGTCCGTTGATCCGATTTCTTCGAGCGATGGCTTGTTCGGTCGCCCGTGCTGTCCTCCTTCCATCCACTGTGGGCTTTGATCGTACTCCACAACCGTGCCGAGATACTCCTGCGAGTGTTGGTATAATCAGGCCTTCAATTTGGTCATTCATTCTATTTCGGCCGCCATGTCTAGCCCGTTGGTCCGATCCGGTTGAGCGATGACTCATCCGGTCGCCCACGCCGTCCTCCATCCACCCGCGGTGGGTTTGTGAGCGCACCTCCCCCCTGTGTTGAGGTATTCCACCGAGAGTTGGAATGCTCGTACCACCTGCCTGACAGTTCACCACAATATTTGTTAAGCAACTAATCGGTTGTTGGTCACACCCATCATGTTGTATATGTTAACTGATCGATCAAAACTTCCTAATGGGTTAGAAATATCAGGCTGCGGAACAAGTGTTCAAGGGGTTCGCCAGAAAATAAAATAGAAGACATACCAGTCGATGAATGCTTTGACGACAAACCCAACACCAAGACAAACAAGACATCGCCCACCCGTACACCTGCATGAACCAGACAATTCCTTCCCATTCTTCTGTCTCACTGTAACCCTTCTACCGGCATTCAGTGCAAAGACTTTTGAACCATAATTCTAATGATCTCGAATCAAATATAAACATGTGCATTTGGTTTCAATCATAAATATTAGTGTAGCATTCATACAGCAGACACTAACAGACGCAATTGGCGCCGGTTCGAATTGGATTTATCACTTTGTGCACAAGTGAGGTCAAAACTATTTCGGCAGCAAGAATAGGTGTGTTATATGCAGATTGGATGAGCATTTGTCAACATCAATCCAGGACGTGACTGTATATCCTGATTCCTCCGTCTGGGGTTCCAATGAACATACGACTTGGTCTATCACCAAACCTATTGATCACAGGTCATCGAACTAAAATATGATCGACGTTCAGGGGTGTGGCGCGTCACATCATTCAGCGCTTCCTGTGATTATTTCAGGCTGCAGAGATTGGCTGTCTCAATCCGGAATTACGTGAACAGAAGCAATCATTTATAAGCATCGGTGTCCGATGAATTCGCAATGTTATCACATCGTAAACAAATTCGTCTAAAGCTTCTTGTCCTTATTCTGTTCTTTCTCCCATCCCACTATTCTTATGTATATAATCCTCATTTCCTTGTTCCCGACTTAACAGCTATTAGCATAAATAAATATTTGTTGTAAATTTGTGACATTCGCCCACAAAGTAAGCAAATAATACGGAAGACTGGAATAATTTTGACCAAATTTATGTCTGAATCTAACGCAAATTTTATCGTGCTAATAACTCACGATTATCACAGGTCCATAGATCGTTACAAAAGGGGGAAAAGATCTTTGTTGGCGAGTTCCTGGCTTTGTGTTGCTCCATACACTAATGTGTTGGGCGATTGATAGATATGAAAAAATAAATGGGACAAAATAAAAGGTAAACACAACAAAGTTGTTGACTTCAAACATTCCAGCAACGAACACTGAAACACATTGCAACAACATTCAGGCAGAGGTGCGCAGTTAATCACTCGTGAGATAACCAATAGGACGGGTTAGGAAACTCGCAATACCGGTTGTCTGTCACATGTGTACCGATCGGGTAATATTCAAAACTCTCAACAGATTCAGCCGTCATCACGTATACGGGCAATTCGTTGCAATGTGAACGGACAACAGCTGTGAGACAGTTCTGTCTACAAAATAACTTACCCGTTTCATTAATCAGTTTCAGCCAGTGATATCTCAAACAGTCAGCTTTATTCAATAGCAGGTGTGCAAGTGGATGATCCGAGGGTGTGAAGTACTTCGTAGGTGGGAATGGGGTCTTTCCTGAAATGTCTTTAATTAATTGAGAATCACCCTAATTGTAGCAGTCTTTCCAGGTAGGTGGTTTATCTGAGCCACCTAAATCCTCTAGTGGTCCGTCCTGGAAATCCAAGAAGTCCATTCAAGTAACCTATCTGTCGGTATACTGATACACTTATATAACAAGGTCATACGTTTGTCAAAGAGAGCAAGTGACTGGTATATTAGCTAACAGATTCAGCTGGGTTGCACCAGTTTACTGAAAAAACGGATCAGTTAAAACTTACCATTCACGATCATCATTTGAATAGAATACTTATTAGGAGTAGAGATACCTCATTTTATTTTGTAAATTGTAAAACGAACAACTACTGCCGTAGACTTTATTTGCGTGTAGGTGACTCAAAGGCTGCTCACGGTTTTGAAACTATTGCTGCCTTAGCTGGAAATTATTCAACCTGTAAGCTGCGACATCTCATGCGCTGAGCAGAATTCTAAATATAGACCGATAAACGATAATTCTGCAGTTCATTCAGTGTGAAGACGAGTCAAGTTGGAAGTCACGTGTTAATATCTCTCGCGTTTGAATGTGTCTATGCATCATCATCTTCTGTGTTTTGATAACATAACTAAAGAAAGGTTGAACACAGAGGAAATGGCATTACGACGTGCGACGTGAGAACAGGGTTAACAATGTTTTAATTTGGTTCACTGATAACTCGCAGTAGCCAAAACGGAACACTCCGAATCGGATGACCAAATTCCGAAGTAGTTCGTCACAGCACTATCAGTCTGGCGAACCCAGTCGATCATTACATTTCACTTTTTCTATTTTATATAGACTGACTTGTTTGACAGAACTGTGAACGTAGAATAGTATATATTTGCCCAAATGCTACCGGTGACCAAATGTGGCAAAAGATCTTGGGCAGCAAGGAATGAATGAACTTCATACAGTTGGATAAGGAAAAACTACGCAAAAATAAATTCTCGCACTTATTTTGCCAAACGACATACAAGATTTACCATGAATAATAATGAGTGGTGTTTGGTATAAGCTAATGCTGTCAGCTTAGCCGAATCAGATCGAACCTTGAAGGGAGCGAAGTGTGGGGCTTGCGAGAGAAGATTTTAATGTCGTTAGGTAATTCCACGAGAATATTTGTGATGTTGACGAATTTGTCACTGCACATGCCATGATGCAAGCCCGGTGATTTGTTAATTGTCGCAAAAAATTCAATCAACAGTAGATACTCGCATGTAAAATTTTCGAAAAACAACCTGTCAGGAACGTCTGGAGACAAATTGATCTCAGTTGGGGCGCGCATCACAGCGCTCACCGAAAGGTCAAACAAGTGCACCAGACAGGACATATTCATGGACCAAGCGACAACCTAGGAACATGTCATGGGGTGACCAACATAGTCGTCGATCAAGGCCGAAGCCAAGCTACCGAAGCCAAACCAATGAAGCTAGCTACTATACTGAATTCATATATAATGCTCTATTGACAATATACTAAACAACTTTTGTCGTGCCTCATTGCTGAGTCTTTTGCAATCAGTCGGGATACCTTGAGGTTCCATTATTCAACGTTACAACAGATTTGGCGACGGGGATGGGATTCAGCGTTGTAACACAACCTTTGTAGCATTTACTGACAGACAGTGAGTGTTGTGAGAATTAGCTCAGCAATACGAGAGGTTAGGTCAGCCGCTATGTTGTACTCTGCCAGTTTATTGGTCAAACTTCAATGGAAATAGTGAAGTCAAACAACAGCATCATTGCCCACATGCACATACGTAAATGCACATCAGTTACCACGGTAATATGAAACTGATGAGCACGCCTTCCTGTATGTAGACTGATGACTCCCATTCTTTAATTGTCACTGCCTCCGCCGACCGGAAAAGTCCTCGAAATTTGTTTCGTAACCTATGTGAATGCCCCCACCTTATGCTTACTTGTGGTTGACATATCCAGTATCGAACTGTCCATGACGCCAGTGATTTGTGACTTGTGAGATTTTAACCTGAATCCATTAATGTCTGCGGACCCAAACTGGAATACGCTCGTTTACTTGATGGTCTAACTGTTGGTGACTATTAGGAGACTTTGGTTTTATTACAGATTGAACATCACTCACAGTTGATCGCAGCTGTCGCATTCCCATAGACTTTCCAGTCGGCCCCTTTCGAAAAGAAGCACTAGACTCGAGTTTCGCTCCCATGAGTGCTTGCCAGTAGTGCATATCATCGCTACTGCCAGGACTTGAACCACGGACACGCTGTTCATGAGGCAACCATGTTTACCACTGGGCCATTGACCTCACATTAGGTTAGATCGAACTGTCATATGTGAACCCTTCATCACTTTCGCCTGTGAGTAATGATCAGGTTGCCGGGTCGCCTCGAGAGGAGACACAGTTACTGTCCTATTAACTCCAGCCGATGACCTTTTAACTAGGACTTCTCTCCAACTTGAAGTCACGGCCCAATTATTGTTTTGTTTTCCCTGTGAAAGTGGTCGACGCACATGAGAATTCGTAAATGACTTAAAATTTGACAGTGGATGTTATCCGTGTTTCAAGCGGTGGTGTTAGGGTACGGGTAATGGTGAACAGCAAGACCAAACAAGGGGCTTAAAATCTACATTCCACTACCTACGTGAGAAAGGGTTTTTACACAGTGGTAATGTCAATACTGTTGTACGGGAAACGGAAGTGTACATCCAGTTTTGGAGCTGACGACGCCGTTGAGGCAGCCTGTTTTCGTTTCCAAGTTTTCTCCATAGCTGCTGAAAGATGGCCATTCTTTTAACGCGGTTCTCAACACCGACGCTTCTTTGGATACGGTTTGCGTAAGATAGTGTCAACAACAAAAAGTCGGAAGCTTTCTGAATCAGCGGAGGCGGTAGCAATTAATACATGAAAGCCATCACTCTACATACCGAAAGGCGTGCACATCAGTTTCAGTTTACCATGACAACCGATGTGCAATGATGTGTGTGTGGGTATGGTTATTGATACTGTTGTTTGACTTCACTATTTCCAGTGAAGTTTGATAAATAATTCCACAGAAGGCAGTACGGGCCTGATGAGATGCAGCCAAATGTGTTCAAAGATAAGTTGTGCAAAAAAATCATTCTAACTGTTTGTTAAAATTCGTTTGAGAAAACGTTTGCTTTGATGTAATGTAATTCCATAAGTACAACACAATGCGGCGAATTCGCGTGACAGTCACAAATGGTTCCCTATCTATGGATAAAAACTATTTAATGAAGTGCACAGTTCTCTAGTGCTCATCACCATCATCATAACAGCCATGAGCCTGACCAAATGGTACTGTGGCTCGGGCCGCCGCTCAGCTCAACAGTGACGTGGAATATCCTAGAAGAAAAAGGTACTAAGAAGGTTGAGGATTAGTGAAAGAAGACTAAGAGGAAGAACTAGAAACGGTATGGATACATGTACGCCATTGACTGCGACACATCGCCATTTCGGACAGCGTCTCTAACCAACAGTTTGAGTGATCACGAGGACCCCCATCCAGGCAGGGGACACCTACCCACTTTGCTCAATGGATCAGTCAGGGTCTTCATATTTCGTGACCACGTTGTTGCTTGACCACCA
>LUCH01000326.1:83018-113890 GCA_013368495.1 Paragonimus heterotremus | reverse complement strand
GCCCGCCGGGTCAAAACAGTACACAAGCTCGACCACCTCGACAAGGTAGCAGTATAGATCGGGTCTCTAGTGCTAGAGGGGTATTTAACGCAGCTAATGAAAGCAAAGAAGCCATCGGCATCTTAAGTGCCTCTGCAGACACAATACAAATAAAACTGTCGCTGTTTCGAATCCAGCCGAATCGGCTTCTACAAAGTTGGGCCTCATTTAAAATCACAAATCTGTCAAACTACTTATTAGTAATACAAATCCGATGCTCAACAATGGCGTAGATGGAGTCCAGAGCTAACTATTTACTAAGTCCTGCTTGGGTAGTCGATCCCCAAGATCATTTGGTGGATTCCATATGAGACAGTATGATGGGTGGGTAGCCGAGTCCAAATGTGAAACTTCCCAGCTCCTAGCGTGGCTTCGTAGCTCAGCTGGTGGAGCGCTTGCTGCGTTTGGGCATAGTGCTTCTCTCACTGGTTCGAATCCAGCCGAAGCTCTGACTTTTTATAATCGGATCTCATCTAAAATCATAAATCCACCAAACGGCTTATCAGTAATACAAATGAAAACCTTAGAACCTGCCTTCTTCAATCCCATGGACAAACTATGTGAAGCATTGTCATCCTCACTCACAAACCAACAACTTACGACCCGTTTCGTCTTTCTTTCGACTCATCATTTAGTGATAGTCTGAATGGAGTATCAAACCGGTTACCATACCTCCATAACAAAGAATGGTCTTATACGTTTGGACACGGGTTCTGCAAGCATCTTAATCAGGAGTGCAGGTTTGTAAGAACAATAGCTTAACTGTCCTTGCCGCCAGCTATGCTTGTTAAACCAAAGCAAGAGCGAAATCTGTCAATAAATATACACTTTGGGTTAGTCTCTAAATCAACTAACCATCACCTAAAGTTCCAGCTTCACAGAAAGGAGCTATCACCTGTTTATTCAATATGTCATAGACTGTCTAGAACTGGTTCCACCAAATGATAAGGCCATATTCACAAGAATTTAATGTACTGAGACATTCTCAGTCAAAAGCGAGCGCCTAACCAATCTGACTGTGATGCAATTCTGTGCAGAAAGTACCCAGGTCATAATGACAAGCTTAGAGATAAACGGGTGTGTAAGCTAACGTCAACCTAATTCATACATCTTTTTGCACTTCTTGACCTGCTCCCAATGAGTTCAGATTATCACGATGAGAACATGACAGAGAAGCTGAAGTACCATGGAGGTGATAAGAATAAGCTAGGTAAAATATACATCAAATAAAACAGTAGACCAAGAAACATTTAGATGCAATTGATTCTACAAAACGGGCTAAGTGGCGCTTACGCAAATCTCGTTCTTAAGGTAAGAATACGCAGGATAGGTTAGTGAAGTACCACTAACAAGTTAAACAATGAACTACACGTTGCCAGCCTCAACGGCCACACCAATGGAGAAACAGCGTCTGACTGTGCCGTGTCCACTAACCATCGCCTGTTCCAAAGAAATTGCAAGTGTTTTATTTTAGAGTTCCGGTTCACATGGTATTTCGGATGCACGATACCACTCGGTTATAACTAATGAACTTAAGTAGAGTTACTTTCTGTTGTTCGAAAAGTTTTGTGATTGGGGTTATCCCTGTTGTAAACCCTCTAATGAATACGCCGGTTCGTCCTCGATATTGCAGTGTGCCTCACAAAAATCGGGTTTTTCTTATTGAAATAATTAACATAGAAAATCTCGCTCCCGAAAACAACGCGACAGTCCTTGTTATTTACTCCCAAGACAAACCAAAAGATGGGTGCATAAAGCAGCTTTGTTCCGCTCCAAAAACGTGCGACAACAAGAAAATTACAAGGTATTTACAACCACTCTCGGATCAGAAAATCGAAGGACAGTTGCCGATAATAGTGATTAAGGTCACCAAGCCACCAATGAGTATAGCAGAATAAAGATGGAACAGGTTAAACTGATAGCCAAGGTTAAATATCGACAGTTCTGGACAGTTCCGCTCGTTTTTGATTGGATAAAATCGTCTTCTCGATGAAAGAAGTGGTAGTGGAGGACAGAATGTATTCTCTAACACCAACCTCACTTATTCAAGTTTCTTGGAGAGTATAACAACAACTGGACATCAAATGTTTTTCGGAGAACCCTGGATACAAACAACAACACTCAATTAATGTTAGCTTGCAAGTGCGAAGCCAGTAAGTCAGTGTCTATAGACAGTGCACGCGTATGCATTTAAATTCTTATGGACAGTCAATTGTGGAACAATACAGTTAAAGGAAAGCAGGTTGGAACAGGCCGGCAGGCTAGAGTTCTTAGGTGTGTGAACAAAACAAAGTATACGTCATGTAGATCTGAAACCTCACCAAAGTGGAGAAGTGGGAAGATCAGAAAGGGATTTGTGTTGACCGTGAATGGTCAGCAGAGGGAATGAAGGCGGGGTCACCTGATCACGATCAAACACCTACGAACTAGAAACGTCGGCGAGATTTTTCATCCAGGCACGAGTATCCGTAATAACAACCCCTTTACGAAGTATCCACATCAAATATGGTACGAACGAAATCAAACGGTTTTGGGCGTTGTGCCGAACATCCTTTCATTAATTAGATTGATAAGACCACAACCTTACGGCCAAGCTATGAACATCAACGTTTCACACACCTTGGGTGGCCTTCTTCAAGGGTGTTATACTCAATATCATATTAACGAAGGAACAGAGGTCACATGGGGTTTGCCATGGTTAGGTCAACATGCGTTGTGTCTGAAAGGATTGACCGAAATCTTGCTAATTAAATAGATCTAGATAGGGCGCGTCTGCATTTGGTTTTATTTATCAGTCCACGCCACATTACATAAAAGGGTTTACTACCACTGCGATTGTCACGTGTTCAGTGTAAATGATGAGAGCTTCAACATAGCATCCCTTTGCGTCGATAGGTAGACCCTTATGAAACACTCGAGCCTGATCAAAACATACGTTGTGATTCGTTAACCGTGTCTGCTGTATGATGGTCGAAACTTCTTCCAGATTCTGAAATCGGTACAGAACTTCCGTAAGAAACCGCGTGTTAATCGTGTATTCAGCAATGCACATTTCAAATTGTCTACTCGTTTATCTTGTATAACTGGCATTGCAACCACTGCATTTGGTTTCGTAAACTAATTCTGTTTGGTCGCTCACAGATGCTGGATTCTCAGGGGTCATTACCAGTCGTTCTAGGACATTATCTAACTGGATAACGGTGTGTGGGATATACTTGGAGGGGAACAGGTAAAATTTTCCAATCGTTCGTTCACGATACATTATTTGCACATTAAATTACAACAAGCTTATCTGTTTGGTTTCTTCCTTAGTTGGTGTGCGTCCTATTTCGTTTTCAATAGGGGCTTGTGAATTACTCTAATTTGAGAACTCCCTATTAGGTTGGCCAGTTCGCTGGCACAAATTTTATTAGCCCTGTTGCTAAGTGACTAAATGGTTGTTCTCATACTGCGACGAGTTCAAACTGAGATATTGACCAGAGTGAATTGAAGTGCGGTACACAGAAACCTGAATTCGCCACTGAAAATCCGTTTCGACAAAACAGTCTAAAACTTTAGTGGACATTCTTTGGATTCCTTTTCTGGCACCGACCAAATACTGTTAAACTGTGAGTTAAATAACTGTAAGAATTGGTTACAAGTGATCTGTTTCATGACTAAGAATGTGTCCTGTATATGCCATCCTCAAATTCGTGAACAGAGAGTAAACTTATCCATAGTCCAACGTTTCAAGTATCCGAAGAAAAGGTTAACGACTTCAGGTGTAACATGTGGATCTATAACTATATCATGGTTTGGTTTGTACAACATTCTGTTAAATAGGAAAAAGAATGAGTGTATGCAAAATTGGAAATCAGACATGTTTTCGATTGGCTATAAATTAGTACATCCACGAACAGAGTAATTATTTTCTAATAACTCTGTAATGGCATTTATGCTACATTTTACCGATAGACTGATGTAGAGAGGTTACAGTGAAAATAAGGATAGTTTCATTAGTGTTTGAAGTGAATACCAAAATCGGAAGAATTTTTAAGGATGCCTACCAAATTGTTGTGCAGCAGTTTGATTATACGACTGATGGCTTCACCAGCTTGTGCACTGAACTGGTGGTTTAGTCAACAATAGCTCTTATGTATATACAATGTTTTTGCATTTTTGAATGACCATGAACTTGTGAAAAAGGGTTATCCTCCAGGTTGAAGACTAATACTGAGTAGTACAATTTGCTGTTAACGTTGTGTTCTCTTCGATGTATTTGTGAAAAACAACTGTTCGCAATTTATTTTCAAACAGTAACACTTGAAGCCAAGATACATCTGGTGAGGTAGATTCTGCATTTAATTTTTCCACAGTTAACTTTCTAAGAACCCCTCTGTTTTTAAAAAGGTAACCGGACAATGAATAAAATGAGCTATATACAACACGCGAGGAGTTTTGGTGAGTTGTGCTATAGTATAAATTAAGACCGCATCAGATCATCAATATTAAACAATTCCCTCGAAATATGTGGAACACTAAGACTGTATTTCGGGAATGATACTAGTGAACATATGAATCGCCCCCTCACCAATCTATTCTTTGTTTTCTTATCTGCTTCCAGTAAGCCCAAAATCAACTGTCGTAATAACTGCTGATAGTAAACCAGGGGGTCTTCAGTGTCGCAAAATCCGGCAACATAAAACTTACCCGTTTCCCCTTGTCGGCCTTGTTTCTTTGTAAACTCCAGAATCAGTGCCGCCCGCGTTTCTCGATGCGATGTTGCGGCCTTTGTTTGTTTGCTGAAGACACGGACGGCTTTTAGGGTGTGCGTTTCCTGTCGTACACGAATTCTTGAGAAATTCCGATGAAATGAAGTCGACCTGAAATGTTAGTAAAATGATTTAAACAATAAATATAAATCATATATATATGTGAAATTGTATGAAATATATATATGCATATTTATCTCCATGTAAGCGTATATATATACCACACATTCCCGTGTAGATATACTTTCTTATATGGAATTGTGTGATTTTATACAAAAATTTCTTTCGGTTTCAAACATATATATATAGTATGTGCATACATGTATATATTTTATATATATATATACCTATATGCATACGAAATGAAGTCATATACGGGGAATCACATTGCTACGTGTATCACTTATGTACGTATGCGTTCTTTATAATTCGGCATCTTTTGGTGCATTCATTTGTACGCCAACGTGCATTTCCCCATCTCGATCTAGTAGGGCAAACGGCCAATGAAACACAGCCTTTATTGTCAAACTCGCTGGTGGCCGTGCTACGTGCGCACTCGTGTTTATGACTCACAAGTTCGGCCCACAAGCGCCCAGGTTTCCGCTGACACGTCTTGCGCACTTCGGCCCGGTTTGTGTGTGTGATCGACGTCTTCTGTGGGGGGGTTCCACCTGCCATTTCTCTCTCACAATAGACTGTGATCCGCCCCATGTCTATGATTCGAATGACCTATTTGAGTTGCTCTAATTTTTCATATATAAAACGCACGTACCCTATGTAATTGTAAAAGCCCGATGAGAATTACCGAAAACAGCTGTTCGCATGACTGATTACTTATCTGGTCGCCCATGCTGTCCTCGGCCAGCTCACTTTGGGCTTTTAGACGTACCTTTCCCCGCGTTGAGGTATTCCGCCTAATGTTGGACTACGCGTACCTCCCGTTTGATAATCCACCCCCAATATATTACTGTGCCAACCGACGAGGTGACATGGGACGGAAAGATGTTTAACGTAAGATTCCAACTGAATCAGGTGGGTGCAGCGCGATTGTGTGCAACAACTGCACGCGGGGCAAGTGTGTAGGTGAAAGGATGAAACAGAACTCGATCATATGTAAACACATAAGACGAACTTTAACAAGGACTTAAGATCAAATAATGCATATGTATACCGTAGTGCAAAAGCTACTCTAATTTTGACAAGACGTCGGATACAAAGACCCCCAATTTACGTTACGTAAATAATTTGGGAAGGTCGTGAAAAATAAAAAATAATGCCGAATATTACTCACCAGAAGATTGACACTCTTTCGCACCTCTGGGCACAATCTACAGGCAGATTGAGGCTAAAACAAATTAAAATATTAACTGATCTGTCCGAATTTTGTATATTATTTGTTGAAAACTCCGAAAACAGATTAGACATTGTAGTTAATGCGGAACGTTTACTCACACTGTTCTTTCAATGATGACAGAGTATTCGATCCGGAGGATATTTTCATGATACGTTTGGAGATTAACGACAAACATTGTTAATGTACAATGATAATAACCGATGGGCTAAACTCGAGTCTTGAGGTGAACCCGGCCTGATTAACCCAAGGGTAATGCGTTCTTGAAGTAACCTTGAGGAACGAATAGCCGGTCTACATTATCATTTTCTAAATAGAAACACTGGGAAGTGTTGTGCTGCAAGAGATCGTTTGAGAGCATTCTGGCAAGTAAACACTACAGTTGAACATAGCTATTTAGCAACAGAAAAAGGATGGACATTATATAACCAAACACAAGATTATATACAAAATCTCTTATGTACAATCTGTGCTCGCAATTTACTATAGTGAATTATTTACCAAGGTGAGCGGATTGCGACATGTAAGTCTTTATGTATACATGAGGAATGATGCCATGTTGATCTTCATTGCCTCGGTACTCCTTAGCAATCATTGCTAATTTCCTACACTGCGAATCCGACAAACTTCACTCAGAAAAATGGAGGTATTTTATCTACGCATAAACAGACTTCTACGTGGAAACAGTGGTAATGAATTGAACTTGCAAAACTACATACGTTAAGCTTAAACTTAAATTGTTGTACTTGTTATTGTTTGTGTGTTTACAATTTCTGGGATTTTCTGTTGCCATGTGATCACGCCCCTGTTGTGCATACTTAGTCAGATGTAGCAAAACGAACTTGTGTGTCATAACATTTTTGATGTCTGCCTAATGTCGTGCAGTTCGCTAAAAATGTCTGTTCGGCATTTTATCATTATCCACGACATTTCGGCCTCCATTATCAAAAGGGCAAGGATAACAGAGAAAGTAGTTGTATAAATGTTTATGTCCATGATGACGGGAAGAAAACAAGAAATGGTTCACATGGGCAGCAAGCTCTAGCGAGAATAAAGAAGGTAGAAATGCAGGTGAAATGGGGCTAGCAGAAGGTAAATTACTTTCTGCTATCTTATGAGGAGAAGGTATTACAATGACATGAATTAAAGAAAGACGCAAAAAAGAGACAGGATTGATTTTGACGGGAATGTCTCTTTATTCTGTAAATGAATTAGGTGATTAGTGAAATGAACTTGAATAAACCAATGAGAAGACGCAATGCATGTGATATTCTCCGGAGTAACATTCAGTACAGTCTGATCACACATAGATATGTGACCAATTTTAAACGAATAAAAAATTCCACAGAGCGGAATTCAGGGCTTAAGGGATTAAGTAGACGGACAAAAAAACGGAAACCATAATTGTGGGAGCGCCGATTTCTTGGGTAGCCACAGCGTCAGCACAAATTGTTTTGAAGGTACGGGGGGAATATGACGTTTGATAGCCAAACTTGCGTAGAAAATGACACGTGGACAAGCAGGGTTTGTAAAATTGAATACGTAGTCGTTCAATGAACAGCTTGCATTTGAGAAGAAGAAGGCTGTAAAGTGTGCTGGCGATGTCCTCCGGGAATCTTCTGTGGAGAAATTTTAAACAGTTCGTTCCCTTGATGAATTTGAATATAACAGTGAGAAAGGTGCAGTTCATGTGATGTCCTCCGGAGTAACATTTCGCACATTGAAATTGTTTGGAACACCCACGTGTATGTGCAATCAGAGTACAGAAGCAACAGCATGAGCCTACGTATGTTCCGACTGTCATGGTTAACTAGTCAGGTGATTTGACAAGTTAACATAAAATAAAAACATGTTTCCTTCTAAAAGATCTAAACTCCCGGCGTTAAATGGCTAATATATAATTGCGAACGGGGGACAATGGACCGAAAAATCCACATTCCGTAAAGTATCGTATTATCCCTCTCTTGTGGTAATTTCAGTGTTCATTAGTCCCGTGACTCAGTTCCTGCGCTTGTACGAGGTCGGGATGTCAGTGAGTAGATAACTAGAAGCATCGCCGCCTCATTGAACGAATGTTGATTGCACAACATGGGAGCTAAATTGATTGTGTCTACTCACTGACTACTGACAAATTTAAGTTTATCTTGTCAAGTTATTTGGACGTAGCGTCGCTGCATTCCATCCTGTGAGCAACGCCAGCAGTGTAACAAAGACACCTCTTCTGTGAAAAGATGCTGTGAGGATTGTATCATCGGCGATTTTCTTCCGAAAACATGTTACTGGGAGACTAAAATGAAGAGGTTCTCTATATGTCATGATTCTCTGGTATTCACTTCGAAGATACCAATCCACTGGCTTTTGCCCCGTGTGATGCATGTCTGAATGGCCTTTCCGTTTACATCCAGTACTTGTGCTATCATCACCCGCAACCTCCGCATCTTAACAACTTTCCAGAACGAATTCAGCTTAGTTACATTGCATGATGAACTGTCGGAACATGAACAGGAAAACTCAGTTTCATGGGGAGTGTGAACCAAATCTGATAAGGTGAGCGCGCATTAACGTTGCAACTACCCTAAGGATACCGCAACATGCACCAGAACCGGGTTAGCAGAAGCTACTTCAGATAATCAATGTATACAACAGTAATCATAGATGTGAGACTAGGTGACTAGCCTGTCCCAGTAGACGTCTTACCTTGACGTTCTGTCTGTGATAATTCACCATCAACTTCCATGCAGAAAAATGGGTAATATTCGGACTAGATAGTGTTCTTAACCCATTATATGTTCACGAATGGTTCACAGATTACACATTGCAAGGATTACAATTGAAACAAGCCTGTCAACGAAACAACAGCCGATATAATCCAAGCACACGGACCCAGACAAAAAAACAAGATTCTGAACGTGGTTTGAGTTTACTTCCTTCCTCTAGCATATACTTAAGATTAGGTGACCAATTTACAGAACATTAGGCGAGTCAGCCAGTATTCCCCCTTAGAAACTAGATCTACCATGTTCTAATCCCACATATGTTACGGTGCCTCGCAAGGAATGTTCAATTCTAAATCAAACCTTGAATGCCTCCCAACAATATTTGATCTCATGAAATATGCTGACTTGTTGGAGAGCCCCAATATCAGTTGTGCTAACTTTTGTTTCAACCACTGATTGATACTCATTCCAGAAGAGAAAGAAAATCTAGGTGATATCTCATGCAGCGTAGAGAAGCACTCGTTGGGTCTTCCATCGTTTAACTAGTCGACTGGGAACTCTACATCTATACTTTACTGGTGATAGTAAACAGCTCTAAGTGTAAGCATATTATGTTTCCTGATCTTGTTGATTAGTAATAGTATGTAAAATGACAGCTACCGATCTGCGCTATCCTCCCCATCAATTTCCAATGCAACATATATAGACGATCACATGCTCATTATAACCACAACGACTTATACTGCTTTTTATGCATAAGTGTTAGCGCCAACTAACCATAGACACAAGGACTACTAACAAAGCTTATTAATTGCAGTGCACCTAATCTTACTCATTTGCAGACGGAGTATCTCCGAATTTCTCCCTTGTAATCTGTCTACTGCCGATTCGTGAGCACATCACACATTCTCAAGCGTGAACCTAACTTCAGCGGGAACACTGAACATCCTAAAATAGGCACACAATTCCCGAACAATAACACTCAACCAACATGAGGTTCGTTCCATGAAGCACACTATGTGAGAAATTCACGATTGCTAAACAGCGAACTTGATCCCGTTGGATCATTAAGAAACCAAACACTTGAGAGCCTCACCTACGGCAAAGTTGGGTCTAAAATCCGATAACTAGTGTGACCGCATCCATATGATGGAGCTAATATTTCAGCAAACAAGTTTCACATTAAGAGGAGCACGATTAGGTTTCAGTTGGACTGTGTGGTTGAGTTACGACCCAGTGGACTTCCAAGTTGATGAACCGTGGTATTTGGGGCCATGTTTCTCAATGTAGGTTAGATTGCACATTCGTAAGAAGTGACTGGCGAATTATTGTTGAATGCAATAACTGCCGTGGTGATAGAATTGTAAAGTCAAACGACTTATTGATTAACAATATGCAATATGTAATTCATAAACGATCCAAGCAAGCAGCACCCTGTAAATGAGTGACGTATGTTATTGGGAAGAACCGAAATGAACCAAATCAAAAATACATCACTTTTTGGTGAAGTGATCAGGAAATCCGACCACCAAAAGCCCTCCAGGGTAGTTAAAATGAAGACGATAATCGAAACATGTTGGTGCAACAGTTATAAGCCACAGGACATTGAGTTTTCATTCGTGGTTACCAAAGTTTAATCCGATAGCCATGTTTTCTCTGCTATTTCTCATCATTATCAACATGTGGCCAAAGTTCCCGGCTGTTACTTATCATTTTGAGACAAAAGTCTAAGAGTCCATAATTTAATACATTTCTGTAACATCCAATCAATACTCCGTTAGTGTCCAAGGATGAGACTATAAGAACACGTACACTCGTATATCTTAATATTGTTTCAGTACAATATACGTTTATGTGGATTCAAATTAACACAAACAACTGAAACAGGCAGGGTCGTACATCAAAACACACTTATCAGAGGTATATGGATCATCAGAAAAAGCTGGGTAATGACTCAGAGACTTAACAATGCTTAACAAGTGTCAAGTCAAAACTACGAGATTTTGAAGCTGCAAGTCACGAAACTTATGTAACATGAAGCCGAACGGAATTGAAAATATTGACAAAAGCACTTTTGGATACAGACTGACCAAACAACCTTAAGCAGATTGCAAAAGGGGGAACAAAACGTGAATATATTCAACTCAAGTTTGTTAGTTCTTTGACTGCTCACAAAAAACGGCCCAGTTTACTATAACTCTCAAATGTTCGTTGACAGTGTTGTAAGTAAACGCGCACACTTTGGTACTAGTTGACAAATTAAAACAACAGTGATAAAACGTGAATGATTAAATCAGACTTGGACTCCCCTAAAAAAGCAACTGGTAATGACTTCTCAACTTCGATTTAAATCCCTTCAAAAATGGATCAAAATATTAACGAAGTCTGTGTAAGGCGCTTGTATGATGACATTGAAAATATACATTGAACATCGTCCACAGCTGATCGCAGCTGTCACATTCCCATAGACTTTCATATAGATAGTCCTGGCAGTGGTGAGGATATGCATTACTGACCAGGTCTGATCAGAGCAAAACTCCAGTCTAGTGCTTCTGCTGTTCGAAAGGGGTCGACTGGAAAGTCTGTGGGAATGCGACAGTTGCAATCTTTTGTGGGTGATGTTCAATCTACTTGAAAAACTAAAATCCCCTACTGCTCACCAACAAACAACTACCACTCAACAAGTCAATGATTTCTGTGATTCCAACTTGCAGAGAATTCCTAGTCGAGGGGTCATCTACTGGAGTTACTAGGACAGTTACTGTGTCTCCTCTCGAAGCGATCGGGCAACCAGCTCATTACTCACAAGTGAAAGTGGTTGAGTGTTCGGTCTAACCTAATGCAAGATCAGTAGCGCAGTGGTAAATACGGTTGCCTCATTAACATTGTGACCGGAGTTCTAGTCCCGGCAGTGGCGATGATATGCATTACTGACGAGCTCTAATGAGAGCGAAACTCGAGTCTAGGGCTTCCGCTGATCGAAAAGGGCCGACTGGAAAGACTATGGGGATGCGTCAGCTGCGGTCGATTGTGGGTGATGTTCAACCTACAGAAAAACCAAAATCCCCTACTACTCATCGACATAGAAAATGTCAAACATACCAGCTGATATGATCACTGGCAGCAACGTTAACTGCGGACGTTACAGCCTCCCACAATATACTTAACTGCCATTCAGCTTTTTTGGCTCGTCGTTCACCATAATTCCATGAGTCACTCAGACGGGTTTTCCCGACGAAGTTCATGAGTTTCCCGTAGGATTTGGCACTCAGGAGTGAGGCAATAATCCATATAAATGAGCTTTCTGCATCAGACTTCCGGAATCGCAAGGCTAACTATCTATATGGTGTACTGCACTTTACCTTCTCTTGTCACCTACTGCGTCGGCTACCTAGACCTACATTAGAATGAATTAAACAAATGCTCTCTACACCATACCCACCGGTTACCCTCTAAGAGCATAGTTTCAATAAACATTGCGTCAGCTAGTTCTCATGAGATGGTACTCAAGTTCTTATTGTTTCAGCTGCTATTACGCGATCATAAGATATCTTTCATGAGCTGCACTCCGGTTACGGGCCCAACCTATCTGTGATCAAAATAGCAGCCCGCCTGACTATATCATCATCGGCTTGTTCTCCACACAGCCTTAACTCAACCATGCTTTCTGTCTCTCACATTCTCATTGGACATTCTGATTTAGATCAATCAACAGATAGCTCCTCGCATGTCACCGGATTGCCGCCTTTAAAACTTACGCTACTTAATGAGCCACACCCTGTTTCTGTTAACCTATTTGTCAAAAGTAAAATTGCCTATAGCAATGTACCCGTAAACCCGTCAAAAGTTACACAAGCAAAAACCACAGTCGTCTGACTTCTAGAAAGAGGGAACATGTCCGTGTAAATTTGGAAACGCTGTCTCCGTCGCGGTTTCCAAACCATTTGTAGTCCACATTTCTACAATTGGGTCTCCTCAAACTCCACAAAGTTGCCAAAATACCTATAGGTAATGCAATGTAAATGTTCAGCTGTGGAAGCGATTGATTCTAGTGTAAACGTTTTGAGATATTCTTTCTGGGATGTTTATCCACTGCGTTAAATGGTGGATTCCATATGAAACAGAGGAACCACTGACTGAGTCCAGATTTAACACTTCCTCGTTCCTGGTGTGTTTCGTGGCTCAGCTGGTGCAGTGCTCAACGCCAGTTCAAATCCGGTCGAATTTCAGCGTTTTCACAATGAGATTTCTTGTGAATTAACGAATTAGTCAAACCACTCATTAGTGGAGCAAAATGTGCTCAGGTGTGTTCACAAGCTGGTCTCAATATAAAAAACAACCGTAATAGCAAATGGTAAGCCCCAGGTTACGTCGACTACATGCTTCATCCTTTCAATTGACAACGGTCTGCAGCTGACCCCAGTCTTAATATTCATAAAGTGTAAACGCATCCCACGATTGATGAATCTTTTGCCGTAATCCGGTTTAGACACATTTTGTCTCCAGAGCAACATTGTGAAACATAGGCTGTTTGAGGATAATCCGTACGAATAAGTATTTCGCGTTTTCTAATTCTCCGTAGAAATGAAGATGTCAAACTGCAATATGTCATTTACGTTTTTTGTAATTTGTTAACCAACAGGAGGTGTTAATGCTTACCAACATTCGTCTATGGATATTTTTGTTTAAAGCAATAAGGGGTTGCAAATGTTTTAAATCAATATACATAGGGAATGCAAAACGAGGATGAAGAATCATGGTGAGAAAATAACCAAACTTTGTGAGTGTTGCTAACAGATAGAATATGTTTCACACTGCTTTCACTACTTAAAAAACTAACCCATGACGATGAAAACTAAAATGCATGAGGGAAGTGACTAACCCCCATTTCAGATAAGAGATAAATGGAAATGTTCGTATTGTTCTGTGTAGTTCACACAATACTGAACGATATGTCGTGGTAGTCAGTTGCTGGAAATGGAAAGATAGTCTGTATGCAGCGATTGGGGACGCTTCACTCAGTCATCCGTAGGCAAACCGGTAGGATGTTATGGAAGTAACAAAGTTACTTCGATCGTGATCTTTTGAAATGAGGATAGTTGAAGTATGATTCATTTAGTATCAATGGTAGAGTACAAATTTCCTAATAGTCTGGCTGTTCATCTAATCTAGCTTCTGCATTCATGGTACAACTATTCACTAGTGCGGGAACTTGGTATTCGCCTTGGTATCAGGGTTCGCTACGCCCTTAACGACTCGATAACCTTGTTGAATAATCTATCCAATTAAGCTGGATAATGTGAACTATTTTTCAGTGATGCGTCCGTCACACTTCATCGTCAAATACGATCGTCTTCTTTCTCATCACCCCTCTTTTTCTAATGGATTTTCATATTTTTTTGTACTGCACTATTTTTTATACACAAAATTGGAAACTATGTTCATTGGTCACTCTAACTCCATCGCGTTTCTCACAGATGTGTTGAGAAATTTGCTTTCGTTGTTATTATTACTAGTACTATTAGTAATACCAGATGATGTTGAGTTACCGCAGTTTATAGAACGTGCGAATAATTAAATCTAAGCGAAATTCTCAGGCTGTGGTGAAAGTAGTTAGACTGTTAGGTTTGAAAACGTTCATCCTCAGAGTCCGTTGACTTTATTGGTGTTTGCTGTAGCATATTGAGAAACCCTTAGCGATTGCACTTTGTGTTAGGCTGGTTTCTAGCTAGTGAGTAACCTCACTGTGGAGGTCAGCTTGTGCCACAGTGTCTGCAGGATGGCTAAGAACAAGACGAAAACAGACTGGCTTGCACGCCAGTGAAGTGACTTATTACGTTCTATCGCAATGTGTTCCGTGAAATGATGGGGACAAATAGTGAGTGTATCCTCGAATAAATGCGGTGATCAGAAAATGGCAACATCTGAAAGTCAGTTTCGTAATACACTAACTGGAGACCATTATAGATCAGTCCGGCTAGCTTTGGTTAATTTAAACCGAATTGTGCGGTAGGCAGTGCCGATTATTAAAAGGTAAAATGCCAGGGGCTACAAGATCATCTTGACACTAACACTGAAGGCTAAGTTTTAGCAACAGTAATTTAAACTTCGCGATTGGTTAAGAAAAACGACGGTTGAGAGAAGCGGTCATGCGATGCGTATAAATCGTTCGCTATAGCGAGTAAACATTCACGTCCTCAGCTGACATCATCAAGAACAGTATCGGTATCAACAGAATCTATTTGATTTATCGATAAGTAATACGATTTCAATGCTCAACGGTAACGTTAGCGGATTCCAGTGTGTACTCTTGAAAAAACCTGTTTGGGTAGTCAGCCCGCTGCATCATTTGATGGACTACACGACAGTGGATTGGAGAGGTAACTTAATACAAATGTGAAATTTCTGAGTTGCCAGGATGACTTCGTAGCTCGGCTGGTAGAACACCTGGGCATGCTGTTTCTGCTGCTGGTTTGAATCCAACCGAAGACAAAAATTTTCCGTTGTTGTGTCCCATCTAAGGTGAAAGACGAGCAGGCAAGTGGGGGTATATCTTTGATGCAGTTCCCCTGGTGAGAATCTGGTTCAAGTGATTTGAATGTCTGAACCTTCCCCCTCCCGACGAGCATTCACATTCTGCGTGGGATTGAAACGTCTTAAGTTGGAAGCCTGTATTGTAAAAAATGACCAGAATGCTTTTAGGGGAGAAGGCGCATCAGTACACTGATACATTCTTCACCAGTTTGTTAAATGAAATATCGAAGCACCTGGTACTGTGAAATGACTTACAGTTGGACAGTCGTGTTGCTTCCCTGCGACTCTACTTAGCTAGCCAGCTTGGTTATTGTGGACGATGATCGTATATGTGGGTGAAATATATGAATCAAGTTCTTGAGACGATGCAGTGTCTGCAGTGAAATCCACTCACAAATAATGAGTGGTTCCATATTTTTGGTTTCAACACATTTTTTATTGATCGGTTCCGATTGTTTTGGCCGTTCCTACAACAGGTACACCAAGGGAGCACGAGAAGAAACCGGTGCAAAACAATAGACTTCGAATTAGACCCACATTTTATCACCTTCAGTTTACAATGCCTGCGTGTAATATACCGGGAGAGGAAAAAATTGTTTACTGTAATATATGGGATGCACATTAGGAGCTTCTCAGTTAAGGGTCGGTCAAACTGAAATGCGGTAGTGGAGGTCGACAATCTACAAAAGCGGATAGAACAAGACTCGTGCAACTTTTATTCATCGTTCAACTTAGAGGACAGTTTAGACATGAAACGCGTTGAAATGAGTTCAATGAATTGGCAGTGCGTACGTTTTCCACGGGGCAAAACCTATCTGGTAGGCTTGAAATACACTCAACTAGGGAGCAAACACTTGGTTTCCACGATATAAACAAGGATGTTAGCACACTTAATGCACAGCAGCAAATCAGATGTGGTTTTTGTAGCTGCAATCGTTTTAAGAGGGACTTATGAATCAGCATACACACCGTGATAGTAACCAAAGGGAAAAGAATCATGGGAAAAAAACTAAAATTTGGATGGGTGTGTGGTATGATTCAATTTAACATTCGTGTCCATGTTCCTGTTTATCCTGTTCTCACAGGTTGGTAATCCTTGGAAATAGCATTAAGCTGGTCGATTGTGGAACTGGGAGTCTTGGTGTTTTTTGCAAAAACCGATAAGCATTTTTCGATAAATGCATGATGGGAGTAATTATTCGTTTACAGTTCGATTAACCGATTCGGTCAAATACAAATTTCTCTGATACATATAACCAGGACTGGAGATAAACAGACTTTGTCAAACGATCAGTGAACATTAATCATCTTTGTTTCTTAATCTTTGAATCTGTGTGTTCCTTGTAAATCTTCTTATACGAAACATTAATTGTGCCTGAATCCATAAATCAGTTTCATTATGGAGGTTGTTTATTTTGTTCGAATAAGAGATGTTTCCGGCAAATATCAACAGGCCATTACGCACAAAGAGATGCACTAAATAGTTACCTACTATATTTTTTCTACAAAACACCTCCAACACATTACTCTGGAACCTCGAAAAGATTGTTTTATGATAGAATTAATAGAGGTGAACATGTGAAATTAGTGAGTGTCTAAAAATCTTGTTAGGTTATCAGCCTACGTCATACGTTACGGGTAAGCTATCCTACCTTTACAAACGGTTTTGTGGATATCATCAACATGAACGGTAAAAGAAATGGTCGATCACTAAATATAGTATCATTCGCATCGTAAATTCCGACATTCGACAACTGTTCGCCATACAGTTCACCGTTACAGTGGGTTCATACTAGCATCAGATGCCCACATGCTTGTGGAAACCGTACCGGGCCCTGCTGAAAAACGTGGATGTTGAACTCAAACAAAGTACATGACAGGGCCAGGTGGGTGAACCACTCTGTTTTATATGCCTAAGAACGAAAATCCCAACACCAGCATCGCAATATCAGGTCTTATACTAGGATCACAAACGATGTTTCCGTTTGCACCTGGTTTCTACTTGACCCCAAGCACGACGCAACACTCAACCGTTCTCCGTGATGATGTATACTAGTGGATTGTCGACTGGTTGCCACCATGTCGTTTGTTCAGCATACATAAACGAAATCAATAAATCCGAAAGGCAGACAGTTAAAGATGTTTGTATCTGGCTGGGTTCAGCTTTTAACCAAATCAATCACAAAACCTTCTCCCAGCAATCGCGTTAGTGTTACCTAAATACCGACAAGATGTGTGTTGGTTGCCAGGACGACCCGAATTTACAAACCTTATAGAAACTTTAATTCCCTATTACCAGATGCAATTTGAAACTCAGTGGAATTACAGTCTTAATGAGACATGAGCGAGTTTCTCATTGTTCATCATGATGCTTTATCACTGTCTGCCATCTTGAGTGCATGCGTGAGAGTAAAATTCCATTGCTCGCACCATCGGTCATCATGACTCAATGACATTCGGTTGTCGAATAAGGATTAAGTACACAATGGATGTGTGCGACTCATTTTGTCATACTGTTGGGAAACCTAACCAGGTCGCGAGGAGAAAGCGCATACAACAAACGGTTTACCAAACCGTCATTTATCAGCAAGTGGGTATCAACCAGGTAAAACTGAACGCGTAAACCACAATGAACCATTGTTTATGGAGAAGTATACGCTCCGGATAGGAAACCGAGATGATAAAACTATACTACCCTGACAGGGTCACATTCTTCACCAACATAACTATGTGGAACATTGGTTAACACAAAGCTGAGTTTCGTCGCTTGAGTTTGAAGGCGCCATACGACCATACTTACTGGCAATCGGACAAACTTAAATGCATGACTGTAATACCGTAAGTTAAAATTACACTGAACCATGGAAGGCGAAATGGGTATATATTTTCCTGTTTGTTCAATAGGTTGTTAGTCCCACATAAAGAGGTAATAGTTACATTGGACGACATTGCACGACAGTATACTGGACAAACAGGCGCCTAAATTCATAAGTTCGTTAAAACATACTCATATGACTCAACTCCTTCAACCATCACTTCGCTCGCCACTGATGCGTACTACCCAATGACACTGTGGGGCAGTATGACAGGAACCGAAAAGAGAGAACTGGTTGCAGTAATTAATGGCAACCGTCATCGCCCTCGAGACTGAAGATAGAGATAGCCCGTCACTAACATATATGTGCCTTGCGTGATGTTATGTCAGACGGACTAATTCTGGACCTCATATTGAGCACAATGTCAGTCAGGAAATAGACTTTAGCGAGAAAGCGTACGTGCGTTTGTGAGTAACGGCCCGGCATTTGTACATAATTCGGTCGTGCCCGATATCAGGTCATCGGTACAATGGTCAACACGAAAAGCGCTATCACGGACCACTTCCCAGCCATGATGGTGTGTGATGGTGACAAGTCGGGTGTAGTAGCTTATTTTGGAGAAAAGATGACTGGAAAGTCCATATGCATATGAGAGTTGCGAGATTTCCAATTTATATCAACCGAAAACCGTTCAACCAAAATTAGCCACCAAATTGACCTAGACAATCCACGTTAGGATATCTACCCTCGACTGCAACGACGCAATAGTCAGGATAGAGCAATCGACGTCAAATCACGATGAAGACTACACTGAAACAAATGTTCTGGATCCGATTTTAATAAACAAACCGAAAAACAGTTGTCACGCGGTTGTAACTCCAACCCGAACATAAAACAGAGCGAACAAGTTGTCCGCTCCACCAAAAGCTACGTTTTGACCGATCGCGGATGCATCCGGGAGTATTTGATGGTTGGCCTGAAGCCCATCAGATGTTGTTGACTTATTCGAGCGCAGCGTACTCATGTGGGCAAAAGATAACCGTGCACCGGCTTACGAGCCACAGACCTGTAGCGCTAGAGATAAGTGGCTGACGCCCGTCAAAAAAGGTACAAACTGATATCAAACATGTCCAACAAGCTAGGTAAATGTGACATTCCATACTGGTGCATCGTTAACTGGAACCAAACACACCATGTAATACTATACCCGTTAGAAAAACTTCAAAACTGTTACGAGGTTAATGCAACAATTCGTAATTTACGTATAAGAAATGACAAACAAGTGTGTAACCGATGGAGTGCGAACTGGCAGTTTAGTAGTGTTCATCTAACCAGCGATCTTCACTCGACCTTATGGACGCGCCATCCATGTGTGGATAGTAAATGTTTTTCAAAAGGTGGAGAAACCAAACAGGCAATCAACTACAGGAGATGGATATTTGAAAATATATTTGAAATTGCCAATCAGGCAACTATATTGACATTGCGTGCACGTATATCAACAGCCTGCACTCCATTATTAGGTTGAAATCAGGGAGAACAATCAAGTGCTGCCTCTGGGCCAGTCGGACGCGAAATTGGCTAGGTGAACGCCTTCAGTGAAGTGAGACATGAAACAGTAAACTGTTACACTACATAAATTTTAAGTTTACAAAAGTGGGCTCGGGTAAACTTTGTGCCAAAATTCACAGCGTCTATTTGGAAGGCTACCCATATTTTACCGTCCACCTGGTGGTAGAATTGTTCACTGAATAAAAGTTACACGCCGTTAGTGTGCGGAATAAAAAGCTTGCATAGATGCAACACCTCCCGCATCGTTCATCAGACTGTTAGCAAAGGAGGTCTAGTTCTCAAAAAGGAATCAGCCACATAAGTGACGAGACCACCATTGTGTCTACAGACAGATGGCGGTCAACCAAGTACCATTTTAGTGAACGACTAGACACAAGCTGTTTATCGGTGTTGTTTGTTCTTTCTGTCAGCGTCCAATTTCCTGTAGGCCTCCTACAGAGATCATATTAGTCCAGATTTCAGTCTGTCAATAGGAAGTTGAAGTGTTCTGAGTGGCTATGTTCTGTTACCCGAGTACTTTTGGTCAAGTGATACGGGCATGAGAATCGAGCGGCTTGTTGATCTACCTGTTACCAGTTCATCTCGCAATCGAACTATATCACTGCTTTGAGTATTGAAAACAATCAGAGTGTCTACATATGGGAACCAAGTAAAGATTACTAATTAGTTTAACCCCATGACGTTTCTCTCTGCACCCAGTCGTTCGTCCAGTTGGATAACAATTTGTGCGACCAACAAAGACCAGCGGAGCGTTCTCCGAACATACGTTCCGCATACAAATTCTGACGTCCCCCAAGTTAGGATTCTGGTTGACCGGAGCCCATATGACAATTCAGTCAAAGGAAAATACCGAGTACTGGTGGTAAACGACAGATCAAACGCATTGAGAGAGTAGGATTCCACGGTGTCAAAAAAGCTCACATCAAAGGACTGTAATGAAGTATACACCACTCAGAAACTGTCCCACCGGTCTAGTTATACTGAAGTTAAGTAAATTTATCAGAGTTTGAACGTACAGATTGCTGGATAAGAAAAATTTGACAGCCGGATTTTGTGCAATCGAACAGAATGTTCATAACGAATACACGACCGGAAAGTAACAGCTAGGGATATGTGTGAAACCTGCTGAAAAAGAAGTTGGTACCAGATGTCTTTCTGAAACATCATCAGACTTAAGGCTGAAAGTGAATAATAGTTTGAATTGTAGTCCTGGTGAGAATTTCAGATTATCATCGATCATTTAAACTGTTTTAATTGGTGTAATTTTACGCTCAAAAATGAACAGTTCTTCCAAAAACATATTTCTGTAGGAAACGAAACAACTAATCGGTGGTACCGTTACAATAAAAAGCCAGATATGACAGTTACGGCTTTAATGACGCCAAACCATGCAAGTAGTTGATGAACTTCACAAATGGTTTGCCAGGATTTCATGTTAATAAAGCGGTTTCCATGCAAACATAAGTACAACCAACCCGTAAGGATTTACATATACAGTTATACAACTTAGGGAAAGTAAAAAGTATGACGCATTCAACGACACAACTCTGTTCATCAGAGTTTATACACTGGCTGAAATAAACAACGGCAGATTCTTCTATGTTACCACCAATTACCTTGACCTTCAATTCACTGAATGTAGATTTACTGAAATAAAGTGCACGTTCATATCACATCAGCTCCCCCTACGTCTGAAAAATCGGCCACCTTTGTCATAATGTGGTGGATAACCAAATTGGAGAGACGACTATTCCAACACATGGTGGAACATCTAAACGCGGCGGTAAGATATGTCCAAAAGCCCGCGACCGGACAAGCTATCGCTCAACGAAATCGGACGGAAATACGTGAAACAGAAGGTAAAACCTCACGACAGAAGCCATCAGCCACAAACCAGGCAGAACTTTACATGGCGTATGAGCGAAAATTGCCGCTGTGTTGTGTACTGGAATTCCGGTTCATAAACGTGAGTGCGTGTATGAAGTGAGGATGTGTGAGTCAGACAGTCGGCCAGTTTTGTGTGCACAGAAGGCGTTGACGCAATCAATCTCCTTGCCGTGGAATTGACTGAACTATTAGCGTGCGAAAGGTCAGAACTATGTGGTTGGTTCGTTCAATTGTTGTTGCTATACGCAGGTTGTATAAAACTTGCTAGTTTTACGTTGGCGACTGATGAGAGTAAATCGAAATGTTAACATTTCGCGATATATGTTTTCTCTCTGTTTTGACTAAATATAGTGCTCTAGTGGACGACTATTTGCTACAATACGGCCAGGTATTCACGTGTAATAGGTTTGTGAATATCAATCAGTCCGTGTCTGTAGTGGAATAACCTCGGCACTCGACACCGCATCAGGTATAAACCCGGCTGGATCCAATTAGTTCACATATGCACTGGGTGAGGACATTTCATGAAACG
The DNA here is from genome assembly GCA_013368495.1 of Paragonimus heterotremus. NCBI lineage: Eukaryota > Metazoa > Platyhelminthes > Trematoda > Plagiorchiida > Troglotrematidae > Paragonimus > Paragonimus heterotremus. The sequence goes on along the minus strand of LUCH01000326.1, from coordinate 91,691 downwards.
GGAATAAAATATGTGTCGACTCCGGAGAAGTTGGCATTCAACGCTGACTTTCGTCATCCCACTTCATCACAAAAAGCGCTTGCTGTAGATTTTCAAACAAACTTCGCCTTGATGAATCCCATACTTTGCATTAGGATTTGTTTCACTGTCCGGCAAACTCAACCACCTGATGTTTGCTTACCACAGTTTATTGCCGAAATTCAGCGTGCGGAGCGTTCGTTGCTCTGTGGTATGGTCGCTTTTTGCACGACAAATCAAAATCAATTAGCTGCACGTCCTACAGCCGATCAACTACCTCTTATCACGTTTCAAAAGGAGAACGTTTTACGAAATGTATCAGATGGCTCACTGATGTTATCTGCGTGAAAAAGGCGGAATTCTCATTTTCTGAGCAAACAAAGCAATCACTGGATCAAAACGTGGTTGATTGGTGCAGTTTAATCTAATCAGTAAATAGTTGGCAGTCGACAGTGGTGAAATATGGACTACAGATCAGTAACTGGAAATCAATTATGCTCAGACATGTTACTCCAAGTCTTCTGACACACACTGGCTAGCTGAGCCAAGAGTCGTTAAAAAGAAGGACACATTGATTGTTGTATAACATTGACTTATTGACCTTGTACACTCACGTATCCTTTGCGTATCTGAGCAAGAGTGATCGTAATACATTCCTATACACATTTGGATATCACCGACAAGGGATGGCAAAATTCACATCCGAACAGAACATTCACTAGGTAGCCACTTTCGAAGAAGAACGTCAAACTCTTACTCCGTATTTGTTGGAACTCATCACAAGTGCACATCGAGCAGCAAACCGGGGGACGAGTTTATGAGGTGGACGTCTTGACATTAGTACGGGTATGAGAGCGGCACGAACAGTGTGCTGTGAGGGTGATGATACCTACCAATTCGGCTTGCTAAGGTTCACTTTAGCTTATGTGGAATCCACATCCCAGAAGCAGATAAAGAAACAATCTTCCAACCTGTTTAAATTGAGCAAAACCACCAGATCAGTGGAAGGCCAAGATAATTTTGGACTTCAGAAGTGCACTTTATTCAGTCACTACAAAAATATATTCTATACGAACGTACGTATTGTCGCCTAAGTGGGATAAGAAGCTCATCGATCGAGATACAAAATACAGCTTGAGGAAAAAAGAAAAAAATGGCTAAAATACATGCAGTTGCGAAAGGAATAAAATCAGGGATCCATGGTAGAGAAAAACAAGGTTGAAAAATGCGTCAATGAGGAAATCCTCACAGCCGGATACTAGATTTCACGTTCCCGAATAAAATGCTGCCAGTAGGCAAACGGTCGGGCAAGCAGCAGACGAGCGATGCTCCTGACAACCATGACGCCCGTTCGAGGGAAAACATAACGAAACAAAAGGAAGAGACAGAGCATCACCCCTGCGTAAACCACCACGAATGAATCTACTATAGGTGATACGGCGTCCAGAGAGCGAGTGTCAGAAATGATGCGAGGTGACGAAAACAATGGCGAGTGGCATGTATCTGGCGATAAAGTCGGGGAATCTCGAATTGGCGAGTGAAGCAGTAAAGGTTGTGGCCGATACCAGGAGCTGAAATATGGGGTAAATAGAACACGAACAACATGAGGAGGCGGGAACGAGGAGTATGTTGACAGTCAGTGGGCAGTAAAGGTTAACTATATGTAAGGTTATCACGATGATGAACTACAGCGAAAAGTTACTAAGAGCATAAAACACCAAGACGCTAACAGCTTATTTCCAACTTACACAGCAGGAGGATGCCCGTTGTAGTACTACCCGTTGGGCTACGCCATAATGTTGGTTGCATTCTAGGACGTCCACGTTCGAACCGCAGTCTAAAAGCCGGATAATGGACTATATCACGGTGACCCGCGATCGATCCATTTTATTCGAGAATGAATAATCTCAAGCTTTTAAATTAGGCGCAGAAATCGCAACTCAACTGATGTCCACTACAGTCACTGTCACTGGTTTGAATCGAATAAAAGCCACAGCTGCTCACTCACAACTATCCATGAATCGACGCGAAAAAGTGTGAAGGTCGTGAATTCAAGTAGGTTTTAGGAGCGGAGCATTACTGCTTTATTGAAGGAAATCAGAACAACAATTAACAGTGTCAGTTTGAAACCGACAAGCACAGAACTGTAACCAAATTTGAATAGACTGGAATGTCCAGATAGAGAATGCAGTCATTCGCTTCGTTCTTTCGTACACGGATTTTCCTACCGTGCCATCTGATCTTCAAGTGACTGCCTTCCGTACCTGGAAATTCTAGTCACTCGAAGATCAGATGACACGGTAAGAAGATCTGTCTACAGGAAACCTACCTGTCTGGTGCAGTATAAGAGAAGTCTAGTCAGGATGCATTTCTACAGAGCACGGAACATTGACACAGAAGACAACTTACAGTTAGATTTAAGCTTACTGACAGACAGTTTGCAGTTTAACGGGTATCCCCTGCGATTCATTAAAAAGTACAGCAGAGTAGTCATCTCAATAGTAGAAGTGGCAGCGTTACCGAAGATGACGGTGTATTTAGAACTCCCGTCTCCATGGGACAGATGGTCAACAATGATGAGGAAGCGTTTGACAGCTGCTGTACTCAGGACTTATAACGCTGCAAAACTGTGTTTAATACAATGAACGAAAACTCTACCAGTCGCTCCGGCTACGAACGAACAGTGTACGTCTGTCAAATCTCACTGTTTGTACAAATATTCGTGTAGCTGAAATATGAGCTACATAGGGAGGACAAACCGACAACTAGCTGTTCGTATTAAACAGCATGTTCTCAAATGGCTGGAAACTCAGTTAGAAACACCAGGCACCTGTATAGATCCCGATGGACGGCACCCCGCATCTTCGATTGAAAGACATATAATACAAACAGGATACAGAGTCAAAGTTCCTGACGTGTTCTCGGAGATATTTCGAAGCAACCGGAAACGCATACTCCAGTTTGCTGAGGCATTAGCTGTCAAACGTCAGTCCCCAATATGTGTTTAAAAACAATTTGTGTAGACGCTGTGGCTACCCTAGTAGTCGGCATTCCCACAATTTTTGTATCTGTCAGTTTAATCCGTTAAACTATGACTTTCGCTCTGTGGAATTTTCGACTCGTTTAAAATTGATTATATGTCCACGTGTGATCTGAATGTACGAAATGTTACTCCGGAGAGCATCACATGAATTGTGTTTTCTCATTGTTTTATTCAAGTTCATCAAGGGAACGAACTGTTTCAAATGTAACCAAATTGGTTCAAGTTGTTGGTCAATTTGCTATCCAACTCAGTCGTTATTTTGCATGCCCGTTAACCCGTTCTACTTTCATGATCCTTATTCCTTCCATTCGTTGTGTCATTGAAGCTAATTACAATGCGTCTGCAGATGTGAAGTAAGACAGCAAACAGTCGTCTGAAAACAGAATCATTCCTCATGTGCATGAATATAAGCACAGCGAACAAACGGTTTAGCAACTCCGTGCTGCGTAAATGAAGTAACAGAAGGTTTACCCAATTCCAACAGCTCCTGACTCTGACTGGGTTTAGATAGATACATTACTCACCAATTTAAGTCAAAATAAGTATTGAGAATAGAAGGTCCATTCAAACCAGTTGAAACCACCCGGATTCCCAGTTATCCCCAAAAGTGGAGAAGCGCAATTACCAAATGTGACATTTCCTGGGACTGCGAACATTACTTGTGATGTTGCGAACAATGTTCTGTTCACAAAATCTAAAACAGGCTTCGAAAGTGAACAATACAAAAGGCCTGACTAAATACACATAGCAAGCAAAACGTATGCAGATAGGCGGGACGGAGATATAGTGTTACTGCGCTAGGCCACAGCGAGCTTACATTAAACAATATAATTTGGAAAACCGTTGGTAAACAGGTCTGTGTAACACCATGCAGCTACAGGTTCAAGCCCCATATTTTTGAAACGATGTAGAACGTCAGCCTGCTACATGTCAGTCGTAATTCGGACTAACAGAAAATGTAAGTGGCTATATCCAATTAAATCGTAAGAGCACACTATACAGTTGGAATGAAAATCAACAAAGTCGCTCATCGGGGGGTTAATAAGTCATGACCAGCTGAAGCCCTCTCTCTCTCTCTTACTCAAATTCGAGGCACTAGCAACAAAGCAACGAGGAGGTTAGGAATCGGGTGTTTGACACCGATTGTCAAACGAGTCCTTTCGTTCAATCCGTACACCCGCACAGACTTAGATGGCTAGGTCACGTACTAAGGATGTCAGCCAGTCGTCTACTACAATGCACACTCTTTGTTGATGCTGTGGCCGACTGGCGTGAGGTGTGACGTGGACAGATGATGATCTGGCGTAGGGAAATGAAATCGTTCACGAAGGGATTGGTCACCGTAGATCGGGTTCGTCTCCTGGGCTGAGGCCTCTGCGACCTACAGAGCCAGTGAATGGAGATGTGAGATGGCGGCCAACCCAGTTCAGTGGCGTGGATGTTGTCACTGTTTGGCCGAGTTGTCTGTAATGTGAGTGCACTTAATGACCAGGGCCAGTGAAAGCCGTAAGGAAGCTGTTTCGCTGATGACGTCTTACTTTCACTGACAACTAGGTGTACGCACCTTGATGTTAAATGTTTGAATATAGATATAGCTATTTTTAGTAGTTAGGTCCGTTCACGTCCCTTTCTCTTTTCTTCTCTTTTTCTATACAAGGTTTGATTTTGTCTTCTTCATGATTGTGTGGCAGTCAAGCATCAGTGTGAACCACTGATGTATTGCTATCTATGATGACGATTTCAAGGTCGAGGTAACCGAAAATGAATTGCGAATGTACCATGAACCCCGCATAGTCATGTCGTACGGTTTAGGACACACATAAGGCGGACGATGCTATAGTGGAATATGTGATCGCCTGATATTAAACCAGCTGCCTGGTCAAATCGTTCCCGGGTCACAACAGTTAAGCAATGTTACCGTTGTATTAACAGAACAGAGAAATTTGTATAGGACTAGGACAAAAAAGAGTCACTAAGATAAAAACGCACATTAGGAGTTAATCCGGTATGACCACGTCCCAAGTTAATGTAGAGCAGTAAAACGGGTCAAACAAACGTCGAATAGAGGAAGGTAATAGGCAACAAGATATAAATATAAGGGTTCGAAAGTGGCAGAGAAATTTAATTACATATTTGTCGCGTGCATTTATATACTTCGATATGGTGTGATAGCGTGAGAATGAATGTCGGTTACCGCTGGATGTAGAAAGCACCCACGGATCTCGAAAATGCCTTCCAACAGTTTAGCACGATAGCAGATTCGATGCATCTGAGTATACCAGCTGTATGCGTTTCTGACGAGTACACATGCATCAACAATCGAGGTCTGGCCTAAAGTTTCTTAGATGGTGCACGCTCATGTACTGTCCAACTGTAATGGAGCGCCTCCATCGAGTCCTACTGCGTGACAAACTGCCGACGTGTCGAGTAGCTGGCCAAGCTAAGCAAAGCACGTACAACGACCAATCACTTGAGATTTCGTGTTAATTAAATTCCGCCCAGCAGAACTCATGTTTGCTCAGAAGAATTTTTTTCTTCTCATACCTGAAAAACAAAGTCATCGACTTAAACACTGTATTGCTGTCAACGAAGAATGGCACACGTGCACCGACCAGGCTGGAAAGGAATGCCAATGTGAACATAAAACATAACTCGCTTAAGCCACTGTACGTGCTATTACAACACTCACTCGTTAGGATAAACATTCTCCGCAGGGCTGGAGGAACCACGAATCACAGTGGGGCACAAGGGTATGGTACGATACGCTTCCGCAGGTAGATTGCCGTTTGGTAGTTGAGTAAATGAACGATCAGAACGGATCACGTTGCTCAGTCGATGTAGCGCGGAGGCTGCAAGCAGTAGTAAAAATGGAAGGGGAACGATAGGATAACACAGAACCGGATGACCCCGCGGAGCACCCAGTAATGAAAAAAAAAACAGCCAAACGGGACTCACTGTATGAAGATGACTAAGAATTACACCCCTCCAATTTAAGACCTCATGATAATTGTAATTCTTCTTGACGCTAACCCGCAAATCGACACTCCACGATTGGTTTCGTCCCTGTTTGGACTCACCAGGTAGAACCGGCTACTTTTCGCGTTGCACTCCAGCACTCCTAACCAATGAGTCACCAGTTCTATGTACATTGCTTGTGATGGGGGAATTTGTATGTACTTCTTCTGGTGACTCAGCGTATAAGAGCATTAGCTCGAACCGCCGAATGCAGCCGGTTCAGTCCTCCATTCAGATTAGCTCTAACTGACGAGTCCACAAAAGGACGAAACCGATCGTGGAATGCCGGTTTCAGACTGAACATTAAAAAGCATTACGAACATCACTTCGAGCCCTCGCAGCCGCAGCCAGAGCTGTGTCCATCCACACTAACGAGATGTAAACAGACTATAAATCACGTACATGTCTTGATACCGATATTAAGTGACTTCGAACCAACGTTTATCTTGCTCTGCTATACCAGAGTCCCCAGACTCTTATTCATATTAGCGCCATATGGCAGACAGTTATATAGGAAACATTATGCTGTAATATCAACACCGCATGAGGCCTTACATTACCAGGCTTTCTGACCGAGTCTGGTCGATAAGCACCAACGGAAAACGGTAAGTCAGAGATGATGGAGGGAAGAGATGTGATCCAGTCAAAACAAACATCTGTACTTGGGCACAGCACTCACTGGTCTGACTCGGCTAGAAAGTTCACAGTCTAAATGGTCCGTCAAGTGGTTGAAATTTTAAATGAACCGATATCAAACACTGGCTTAAAAACCTGAGGGTAGCGGTTGTTATGAAGCGTATGCACGAAACTTGCGCGGCAAACTGATGCGAGAAACAGGCGTACGATCACTAAAAAAAGTGCGTTACACTGTATTATAGAAAACTCGACCGATTGCCTATTTAAAGCAATCAATGCGTAATTGTATCAGTTTGAAGAAAATAGGTGTATTAAGTAGCCAACGTGCCACCGGAATAAACACTACGATGTGCCTGAAGCACAATTCGGAAGCATTGCAGAAGCAATCAGGAACGGATTGGTGATTACATCGCCTGTAAGGATAACTTCGGAATACTAACGTGTTGGCTGTAGGAATAGTGAAAACACGCGAACCATTTGCCAGCCTTCAAAAACAGTAGCGTTACAAAGAGAGCTAACACCGAGTAGAGACCGGTATGAAATGAATCACAAAGCATAGCAAATGTTTAAAAAGGAAGTCAACGAAACAAAACAAGCAGATAAGAGACTCACTTGCTGAGCGGATCGGAGATTTGGTAATGAGATCTAAAGAATGGTTGTCCGAGGCTGACACAATTTGCTCGGCAAGTGGACGAGGCACACGTCCGTACGGACTGATAGCAAATTGTAACAAAGCGTCCACTAGCCAGAAGCAATCTGACTCACATGTAACACGACGGAGAACAGAATAAGAGTGACAAACAGTTTTGATTAAACGGGAGTACAAGAAATTATTTGACAACGGAAAGTTAGAAAGCAACTTCCCCAGTATGTGGAAAAGTGTGTGGCAACGTGTCATTAGACTATGATATTTACAATAAACAAGAAAGCACGCTGATTATGAATGCATGTCCAACCTCTTTCGGCCAAAACATCTGTTACGCTTCTCGTCGTTAAATATGACTTGCAAGAAAAGACCGGAGTTCTGCGTCGTGCGCGGATGTAAGTATGCATAACAGAATAGCTCCGGAGGAGGAAAACCAGAGTATACTGCTTTCTTTTAGAATGAACTGCCCATCCATATCGATGAGAGAAATTAGGAATAACGACTGATTTACAACAATGAAACTCTCCGATTATTCATGGGTTAATAATAAATTAACTATAATGAATAACCTTCACAAATTTGGGAGGGTTACATGGTTAGATTCTGATAATGCCTTCATGTTTCACAGTACACTAACCATAATAAACATCATGAAGACGGAACTGAAAAAATATTTAAATATCTTGATGTCATTTAACTTGTGTTTCGCGTACTATCACGTGATGACCGTTATAAAGAGGTCTGCCATTCTTAGGATGGCAAAACGGACTTTCCCTCGCCTACATAGGACAGCGCTTCAGACACTACGTGGCTTACATAATACCGTTGCCTGAGTGCACTGATCAAGTGATGTGTACTGGCTTGAAGAAGGGCCTGCTTGCTGCTAAGCATGTTCAACGCGCGACTACCAAGCTGGTTATTGGCCTGTGGCATGTGGCTTATGAGTCGTGACTTCAAATTTTTGATTTGCACTCAGTTGAATTTCGATGAATCAGCGGTAACTTGATTCGCATGCACTTTTTTCTTCAGTGTAGGACTTTTGGAGCAGTTCTTTATCTTAGCGTGGCCGGAGTTCTAGTCCCGACAGTGGCGAGAATATGCACTACTGACGAGCTCTAATGAGAAGGAAACTCGAGTCTAGTGCTTCTGTTCGAAAGGGGCCGACTGGAAAGTCTATGAGAATGCGACACATGCGATCAATTGTGGGTGATGTTCAACTTGAAATTAACCAAATCTCCGATTACTCATCAGTAATCTTTATCTTAGTGGTTGACAACAGTCGGACGAGTAATGACAAGACGCTCTGCAAGCTCAG
>LUCH01000326.1:59915-72204 GCA_013368495.1 Paragonimus heterotremus | reverse complement strand
CGCTTTGGTCACCTGATTGACTGTCTCATGACTAGATCGATTTTGCCTAGCTGCTTGCCCCCTCACTATATAATCTGTGTGTTAATTTCGCAAAAGTAGCCGATGAGATGCGAACGAAATGTCAATGCGCAAGACATCTCACACAATCTTTATTACCCAACTCGCTAGTTACCATGCCACGCTCGCGTTTATGAGTCAGAGTTCCAGTCCACAACATCCCCAGGTTTCCGTTTACACATCGTCTGCACTTCTGCTCGGTTTATGTGTGTGATCGAAATCTTCTATCCAGGGGTTTTCCGCCTGTCATTCTTCGTCCGTTGGTCCGATTTCGTTCAGCGATGGCTTGTCCTGTCGATCGTGTTGTTCGCCATCTACCTATTGTGGACTTTAACAGTGTTCTACGACCGTGTCGAGAAATTCCTCTGAGTGTTGGAATTATAGGGCCTCTGATTTGGTCGTTCATCCTCTTCTGTCTGCCACGTCTCGTTCGTTGGTCCGATTCAGTCAAGCGATGCCTAATCCAATCACCCATACTGTCCCCGATCCGCTCGATGTGAGCTTTCGAACATACCTCTCCCGCGTTGAGGTATTCCGCGAAGGGATTTGGAATACTCGCATTTCCAGCTTGATAATCCACCACAACATGGAAACACTCAGCCGCATTTGCTCGTGAGTAATACTCAGGCTATCCAATCGTCTTGAGAAGAGATAAATAAACTGCAATGTTGACTCCAACCTATGACCCCTTGAAGTGTTAGTCCCGACAGTGACAAAAATATGCACTATTGACGAGCTCTAATAAGAGTGAATACGACAGCTGCGATAAATCGTTAGCTACCTTCAGTTTACATAAAGCCACTATTTAAAAGTGATAAAAACTTTCACAGATTTGGAGAACATGGACGTGAGGGTTTGGATGAGGGCGAAATGTGTGTGTGATGTACTAAGGGAAGGTATAGGAATATAGCCGACAGATATAGATTCATGGATTTCCCCTTACTCTTGTCAGCGAATGAAGGCATGAGCCTATTTGTATGTGCTGTTTGTGACATGAGTTACCCGTAGAGCAATCGGATGAAGGAGCCAAAAGTGTGTTGTTTGCGTTTTACTTCATCTATGTGGACTGTGTATATTCTATTTGGGTTATACCCTTGGTCTCGAAAGTTCAGTGTTTCTTCGAGCTATGCTCAGTCTAATCGCAACGTCTGTCCACAGACCGGAGCTAGAATGTTCGCGTCTGTGAGGAAGCGAGCGTCTATAAAATCTAAGCCAACTAAGCAACCGATTCCCATGCAAAAGGGAAGACGGTCGTAATGGCAAATTTCTTATTTATAAGATGCTAAGGCACAGGAAAAATACCTACAAGAAAACTAGGTGGAAGAAAACAACAACAAGTCTCGGTAGTTAATTCGCCAAATTTGCAAGTTAGGAGAACAATAATTCATGTATACACGATCAAATACAATAAATCACGTAATGGCGGAGCGATAATGCGGAAGTGAAACCAAGGTACACATAAACAAATATCCAGCAGTTGGAATTAAGGACGAAGAAACTGCGCGAGAACAAGCTTCAACGAGTGAACGATATCAAGCTTCAGTAATATGTCGAGATTAACGTTCGTGGGAGAAATGATTTTTCCGCGCGCGTAATTCGAACAGTCGTATCAACCTTTGTGAAGTAGGCTTGCAGTTGAAGATTTCGAACGTAAGAAAAAAGATCCACGAGAAAAGAATAACAGGGACCAGAATATCAGGGAGCGTAATCACCCACTTTCGATCAAACACCCGATAGCTGTCAGACATACAACGCGAGCAGCTACTTTAATGCATAGGGCATGTGATGCGTACCACATTATACGTTTATCGGTAGGGTGTGGGATGTGCTTTTCTATGGAATATATACTGGTATGGTCTGGCAGTTCTGTTGGGCAGGTGCGCCAGTATACAAGCTGCTGACTTTCTTTTGGGACATTTTTCTATCTCTGTTACCTGAAACTAGTGACCTGCACGAATTTCTACTGCTTAATTGTCCGAGCGTTTAACGTTTTTGTGATTGTAGATCTGATGTCGATTTGTTGTTCTTTTTTTATTTACAATTTCGTTTTCCGTTCTGCTGTAATTTTTAATGCGTTAATTATGGTTACATTTATCTCGTCCATGTCGAATGGTGTTGTGCGCGAGCTTACGTTGTTTTCAGTCGTCATTGTGCACCATCGATGCTCCTGTATGATGTTTGAGTAAGTGTTTGCGTGTAGTATGGATGTACTTGTAGATCTGTATTGCAAAAAGTGTGTATGTGCATGTTGTGCCTGTGTTTATGAAGAGCAATCTCAAACGAATTTTTCATGGAGAATCGGTTAGCGAACAACAGGATACATTGTCCTCAGCAAACCGGCTGTTTTATGTTTTCTGATTCCGTAAGGCGTCTGATCGTTTACCGACTGGGTTGATTGTTGTCATCGGTCAGCGTCATCAACGTTGCAGAGAAGACAATAGTTGAAGCCTTATCGTCTCACTGGTATTTTGTTGTGTTCCTGATTTACGAAAACGTTTACGATGTCTCACTTTTGTCGTTCGCCTTCGTAACCGAACACCTTCAACTATGCTCAAACTCGTTTCCCCAGCCGTTTCCATCATTCTTCACGACTGGTTATCTGCTAGGAGCATGCAATCTGTGTCCCTTTACATAAATCATTGAAGTAGCTTTTGATACACATTGCTAACTGTTGAAAATGTGGAACGGTGAGAGAAGTCTGATGCACAGGAAGTTACAGATCAGTTTTCCAGTCTTCTTTCTCGGTATTCCAACTTTCGTAGCTACCGCGAAATGCTTAAAAACCACACGTTTATTTTTCATGCTTGTCTCTAATTTCCTCCACAAATCGAATCTTAGTCTTTTAACAGAGCAGTCAAAAAAGTCAATGCACACGATTCATGGCCTGGCAAGTGCGTACTACAGAACGGGAGATTATGAAGTGGAAAACAGGGGTCAAATGTGATCCTAACCATACAAGGAAAACACACAGCGGAGCTATTCGCTAATCAGTCAACAGCATCGTTACCGTGGCATTGGTAAACTAACGAAGGAGTCTTTTTGCATACACAGAGATAGATAACAAAGTCCTATAGCAACTGCCTCAGCACATTGTAACAACCGGGACCTATCAGCTGTGTAAACAACAGTAAATGCTTGTTTGGGATCCACCTCATTCTGTTCATATTGGTGTGTAACATAAATGGCCACAACACCCATCCCAACAATAAACACCTTTCTGTGAATGTGATAAGGTCTATTTTAGGAATATCCCGAGCCCAAGGAATTCGGCGGAGAGGGATGTAATTCGATGTGCGTAGAAATGTGACACTCGACTAAGACAACCACCAGTCATTCATTACATTGAGGTACAATGTATTGAGTCAAAAACTTTGGTAAAAGACCCGATGGTTTTCCTGTCCAGGTCTAGCAGTAACTTGAGTTCGTATAAACAATGACATTGTAACAAAGCAAATAAGATGCTACATCGGCCATTGCGGAGGGTGAACAGGGACATTGTGTTTCTCTTTTCCCGCAACGTTGATAAACAAATGTATGCTACTCCGAAACCCTCTCAAAATGACTGCTCCAATGTCGACGATAGAGTAGACATGGCTCAGAAGTATCGTATTAACATGATGTCCAACTGGAAACACGCTCGGGGTCGCAAGACAACGTTCGTCGATTGATGGAATGTGTGTACGTTACCGGCTCCAAGCAGCAACAGACGGCAGGAATGATACACTGTACTGATCACCATGGAACTGATCCACTACGACATCAACGTCGCAGCCCTCTCCGAAACAGGTAAGCGCCGGAAACCAGGTGCTGAATCCATCTTCCACTGAACAGGTTAGCCGGTGTACGGTGCTCGGGAGCATGGTGTCCGTCTCGCAGTCATAGATTGCATAATTTTTTTGATAACAGGCGAACCACAAAGCTTCAACCCTCTAATTATCCCCATGCGTCTGCAACTCGGTCGAAGTAAGTTTGCCGCGTTTCTTAGTGTTTATGATATAAATGTCACAGTGATAATACAAAGAACCGGTTCTACGATCACCCGTCCGTCAGAGTTCAAAGTAGATGCAAGTGATATCACGACGTAGGCCCACTACTTACTCCAACACACGTTCGTGCAACAGCGTGACATTCACGAAGTGCGTATCGCGCGAGTGGTGCACAGAGCTGAAGGCAGCATGGATCACAGGTTGGTAAGGAATAGGTTGTTTATTTATGTCTGGAAGCTCGTTTATTTAAGATAATCCAGAAAGCGGCAGAAGCAGGATGTTAAACGGTTGTAGAACTCAAAGAGGATGGTGGCATTTCGGCGTGCAGCTGTCCTTAGTCTGAAAGACTCTCTTGTATCCACCACCCCGAATATATGTGGCAACACCTCAAGCAACAGATTATAGCAGCAGTCACCGAGAGGATCGGTATCCAGCTTCAGAAATGCCCGGACTAGTTACCTCAAACTCTAAATGACCGTGAATACATTGCTACAATAAAGTGTCAGAACTTTGCTTGTTCTTGCCTCAGATTTAGCATAGGTGCAGAGGGCTACCGGCCAATCGCAAAACTGAAAGGTTGTACGTGAAGATGAACTGGCAGGGGAAATTCTGGAGCATGGAGAAGTGCTATGAACAAAAGCAGCTGCTGTATGCCCTTTCCGTCGACCTCTTGCGTGAGTCGTGAGGCAGAGTGGACGGTGCCTAGTAAGTTTGCATGTTCAGGGAAGTTCGTCAGTTTAAGTAAAATGTTGCGTATGGGTAGGAAAATGAAGGCGCAACCGCGTGAATCGACTTCTGATGATTTTTATCACTAGCGTGAAGCAAGGTTGTGTCTTAGCCCCAATCCCATTTAGTTTATAATCCACTTCAATGTTAGCGATGGCTCTTCAGAACTCTGAGGACAGTGTGAGAGTTGAATATCGCATGAATGGCCGCTAACCGAACATTCAACGTTTCGGCGCCCCGAGCTGGCTACCTCAGCGCGCATGCCGATGTTTGAAAGTGATTGCGAGCTAACTGCCCATGGTGAATGGAATCTGAAACATCCGACCACGGATTTATAACCTGGTTTGGGCATCAACACAACGGTGGTTTACGATGTTGTAAGACAATGAAACTTGAACACTGTATCAGCAGAGTTTGCGATATCTGAGCCTCTTCCATCTGCAATATCTAAGACTTACACCGAGTAGCCGGTGGTCGGGAATAATTCTGAACACTAGGGTACTTCAGTGAGCGAACACCAACGGGCTTGAAGCAAACCAGCTTCGTTGTCTGGCGCAAATAGGATGGGCGATAAACAAATACCGTGGCAACCGTCGTGCGGCCAAATGAAACCACGTAAGCTAAATCCAAGTGGCAAGAAGGTGTGATACTAGGATATTATCCGAGTAAGTATACCAATCTGTGATATCGATTTTAGGTCACGGAAGGGAATGGTTTTTAACCGCACGGTCTGAAAGACTGCTACCCGGAAGAGAGTCCGTAGGTTCAGCTGGCAACAGCTGTGTGGTCACAGATGCAAGCGCGCCGTGTGCAAAGTAACAAATGAATGTCACTGGTCATAAAGACGTGACTATACGGTGGTGTGATGAATGAGGTCGCAGATGAGCAAACCGTCTGAGACTGGTAGTTCATCAGCGTGCTCACACAGACAAGCACACTAGACACAAGTGAATTGTCTGCTATATCTATTTTTCAGCCGTATCACACAACGACCGCCATTGTTCGTTAAATCACCCGATCTACTTTTCAGCAACCAGAGTCATGGTAGCTTTCTGCTTCTTTCGGTTCGTCGGCTTTATTGATAACGGATATCTTGTTTGTTTTCGGTCCAACTTCAAACTTCCGTTTTTTCTCTTCCCCCTACCTAGAGTTCAATAATATGTAATTTAATAATGAATCACTTCTTAACTTGTACTTTCCATATCCTTCTTTTCAGCTTATACCATACTATTTTAGTTTCCCTATGGTCTGTGTCCGAGAGATAAAGGTTCTATTTCCATACTAGCCTACCATTTGGCCCACCAACCAGATAGACCACAAACGTCTCCAATCACAAGCCTACCGGTCTTATGTATGATCGAGACTGGATACAAGATGCGTGGGTAGAAGCACAAATGGTGCAATGTAAGCCACTTGTGATGGGTGTTATGTACAGACGTCCTGCGGCTCTGGTCACTTTGGCATGCTAATCCAAAACGGATGCCATTAAACTTGTGTTTTCAAAATTTTTGGGAGGATTTAGCATTGAACAGGACCGTTTGGAGGAGTGATATCCAAACGGGTGTTTGTAAGTTCAATAAACAACAGTTGCAGGGCTGTGAGCTCAAGCGCGAGGAACGCAAAGGAACTATGGATGTCATTGGTCATAGTGACGTGATTATACGGTGTTGTGATAAATGCGACCATAAATGCGCTAGCCGATTGGTACGTCATCAAGTACATATAACATACCGTCAACGAAAAGAAAATGAGTACGTTAGACGTGTTATATTTACCAGCCAACGACTACGGTCGTTTGGTAAATTATTAGATATCCGTCCCAAGAAGTTCAGCCATGGTGCGCAACGACCCCTTCCTTTCCTCCAGCTTGCTGTTATACTGTCTGTTGCGGATTTTAAGTTTTTAGTTAATAATTTATTTCATTTTTATTCTTAATCCTATCTAAAGTGCAAGGTGTAATCGTATGATGCATCACTTCTTGGTTTACGTTATCGCAATCTTACACTTTTCCACTGAAATCCCACTATTTCGGTTTCCCAGAGGAAAATGATTCAGTTTCACACCAGCACTGGCCAGTTGGACTATAAAAGTTTCCAATCACACACCTACTGGTCATATGTATGGTTTACACTGGATACGTGAGTGGAACACCAACTGGTGTGGCGCAGGGTATCTATGGTCACAGTTATAAAAGGGCGTTCTTTGGCTTCAACCATCGTGAGAGGCTAAACCGGAGACGGATATCACTGTCCGTGGGTGTGTGAGAGAGAAGATGAATGAAACATTTCTGTCGATGTTCGTGAATCTGTGATTGTCGTCGAGTGAGTCTTCCTATGTATTGAGCTTGAAACAGTATATGGAAGAATAGATACACTAGCTCTGGCTGACAATCTCGTACCTTCATATTCCTAACTAAAACACATCTCTGGATAACCCTATTGACGGAAAACCCCTTAAGCTTATCCTATTTTGTGATTCAGCATGTCTATCGTTTACATCTCCCTTGTCCTGTCTGGTGAGTACCAAAGCACACTTCGTATATTTTAGAAAAACAGAATAAACATGAATCGCATAAATGCTCCATAATTGCACATCGTCAATAATACTTTTCAAAAACAGTCATTGCCGAACCTGAAACTTCGGTCTTACGGTTGCGTACCTCGAAGATATGGAAGACAGGTTTGCTAATCAAACATTCTACCGAATATGACTATCAGCAGTAGTCAGCTGAACCGGTCCAATGATCTTGACGGATCTTGATGGATTGTCTATACGGTGAACTTGGTAAAAAATGGCAAATTGACTCGTTTCGGTTCTTTGAAACAGTGTACCAACAAAAAGCATTCGTCAGCATGACCTTCAAATCAAACCATTCAACGCTGTACCAATTGAGTACGACCATATATTAAGGAGTGACATGAAATCGGTAAGTCCGCTATTCCTGGGACAAAAGAAAAACACAATGAAGCGAACGGAAAACATCTTATAACAAGAGGAACCAAACGGTTCTTAGTAGACAGCAAAAGTTAACTCGGACTCACCCGAATTCTATACCAAAAGGGCGCAATAAGTTGTTCAGTGCGGGTAAATTGGACCCGCCAGTTTCAGGTGTCCAGATCCGCCTGAATGAAAAAATTAAGACAGTAGAAAAATAACTTAATTGCATGTAGCTGGAAACTAATAACAAACGAAGCCAGATGTGTGAACTAATCAGCTGAGCACCTAGTAAAGAGGACACCAATATTGGGACCTGAGAGACAGGCACCACTTATGGTACCCATTTCCTTCTTTAAAGACAACTCGTTAGATTGTCGTATTACAATTCGAAAGGTGTACTATCTTAAATCGATCCTGCGGTAGTGGATTAGACCTACGTGTTGTTAAAACAGTTCATTTCCTTCAGAAGTTTGAACAAAACAGTCAGAAAACGAAAACTGGTAGATGCAAGTATTTCGTATTGACTCATCAGTACCAGCTTCAGCAAACGGCAAGAATCATGGATTAGAGTGACATAATAGGATTCTGAATGCACAAACTGGGTCGATAACGTGTCCAGTGGTCAGGACGTGTCTTGCGATTGTGGAGGCTGATTGCTTGCGTCTCTGTAATACAGAGTTCTGTACCCACTTAGGCAAATGTTCCTTCAACCTGGAAATCAAGCACCTCTCGGTTCTGCCTATGTAACTTTCTTTGCAGTTACATGTAAATTAGTTGACACAATGTGAGGTGGTACCGACAGGCTGATCTCCTTTGACTGAAGAGACAGGCAGTTTCTCGGTTCGGGTTAGTACACAGAGTTCCGCTACGTTAAATGTCCGTTTAATTGAATTCATTAGTCGCTGAGTTGTTTGATGCATGTTATAATCACCTTTAAAAGGCAGTTCTATATAAACCTTCTTTTTCCTCACCGTGGCCACCTGTTCTGAAGGTGGTTTTGGTCTACTATACCTACCTATGAACCTTTTCGGATACCCACTGGATTGTAGTACAGACGTGATCAAGTCTACTTCCTTTGCAAGACTATCCTGTGTACAGATTCGTCTTGCTCGTGCGCGTTTGTGATGGACCGGCGTAAATCTACTAAAGTTCAGGTATTGACCGGACCATGTGGATTTCCTACAGATTGGTCTTTTAATAGGACCATCTTCCCGGCGACTTACGAGCACGTCCAGGAACGGTAAACAATTATCAGCCTCAAATTCACACGTTACCTTCAGATATGGATGAGAGCTATTTAAAGGTCGCACTAGGTTATCTATTGCTTGTTTTGAATGACTGAATACCAGTGTATCATCAACATAGCGTTTGTAGTATGACAGATGTGCTATGTCTGCCGCTAACTCTTGCTCAATCTTTAACATGAAAAAGTTTGCTAAGATGGGCCCTAGTGGACTTCCCATGGCTACTCCATCTATTTGGCGGTAGGACTGATGAAGAAAACGAAAACTGACGTTTCAGCGCACAGCAATAAAGTTTCTTTCAGAATATCACTAGGAAGAGGTACAGTAGTGTGGCTCGTTTCAATGAGCTCACAAATGTAATCAACTGTCTCATGTAGTGAGACATTCGTAAACGATGACTGAACGTCTATGGAGCACATCAACTCATTAGCAAGATTGATGTTGTCCAAGTCACTGATCAACTCAAAAAAATCTTCGATAGAGTAGGCCTGAAACGTTTGTTTTAACGGCGTTAGGATGGTGACTAACCAGCGTGTTTTTGACTACAATCGATCGAAGTAGGTTTGAGCAGTGTATGATGCGCACGATGTTACAATCACGTTCACGAGTAGTAGTGGCAACGAGGAGGTGAATCAATGTTAAGGTGATCAGTTGTAGAAGTACATTACATCAAGCAAAAAAATGAAGTGAGCAGCTACTAAGAAGTTTTGGACGAGTAAATCAGGACGAAAGCTTTCGAGAACCAGAGTGGGAGTACGAATACCATTAAACTTTCACATTACAGAGATAGAGCGTAAAAAAAAAATTTCCTTTCCTGACAAGAAAGTCAGGCAGTTTACAGATCAGGATAACGTTATGATACATCTGAACATACAGGAAATTTAACAGGCATTCAATGAAGTGAAATTGTTTTCAAAGACCGAAATTACTCGCATCATTACAACCATAACCAGTAGTATATAAAGCATTTGCTTTAATCATCTGTTCTCATTCGCTTCACTATGCGGTTGGAGAAAACCCCTCATATTTCATCAGTTGTCTTACTATCGCTTGTGGTAGCTTAAAAATCTGTCTTAGCGTTTTCATGTGTCCTCTCGGAAAATGCTGACATACTACAACTTCATCTTTCCAGTCCACAGAATAGTCATGTACAACCGATCATAGAAAAGGTGTATATCAATCAGTCTAACAACACCATAGGTTCACGTGCTTGACGTCGAACGACCATGTCCGTCTCACGTGTCGGGCTATTTTTTTAAAACTACACAATACGGAAAAGTACGTGGGCATGAACCAACATTGCATGATTAACTGAGGCAAATGACTATCCTGCGGAAACGAAGCGAACAAAGCCAATATTGCTTGTCAATCATGTTCCGACCGAAGTTAACCTTAAAGTGCAGCATAATATGGGAGAATCAGTGGTAAACTAAACATAAGCGACTGTTAGTTGGTATTAAATAGGATTTATATTGAGGCGTTTTTACACAGTCTTGAAGATTTCCCCGGTGACGAGCACAGTCGCTTGGTATGAACACCGAATGATCAAGGAAGACTTAATGCATATCGTACTATAGCAGAAGAACAACCATGCGAAGTAACCTTACGAAACTGAAGGACAAGCATCCGAATGAAGAAAAATTAAATGCAGTCTACCAAGTCACCTGAAGACGATGCAACAAAAAACAAAGAAGAAGATTGCACACGGACCCAGGTCGGCGACAAACAGACATGACCAAAATTCACTCTTGTCAACACAGACGAGAAGTGAATACCATCAATCCAATTTTGAAAACATGGCAATGAGTGGCATAGTGTGAACCCAGCAAACACGCTTGGCATTCAAAGTAAAGTTTAATCAACAAACACGGGTGAACTTAGAGCAAATATATTAATGGCAAAGCAACCGCTAGAGTGAATTGTAATCAATCGCTCGAAAGCACAATTCCACCAACAGGTAAGTAAGCGGTCAGGAGGTGCACCAACAGCCACTCACCGCCTGAACATAATTGCATGAAGGCTTGACTGTTCTGTGTTTGACCTCATCATCACCTCCTGAACTTTCAGTTAACACTATAGAATATGGCTTTCAAAACGAACAACTCGTTTCACACGCGGCTGCACCGACAACTTTATCTAGCACAGTGAGGAAAGGTTTGTAGGCCAAATTAGACAAGTAGGAGAGTAAACCAACACCAACGACACTCAAATCATGAGACACAATCGTACTCGGTTGTCAACAAAATGCTGCAGCCAACTTGATTAACACTGAGACATACGAATACGGCATGCGATGGACAGAGTAGCCATCGAATGACGATCAAACATAAACAGTCTCCACAAAATTCAATGGAAAATTATACGGACATAAAAGCAACAAAGATTTGGATGTCCAGAAGCAGTAAAATAGACAAGAAAAACGGAAGCTCACCGAGTGTTTGTGTCAAAGAAACGCAGAGCGTCAATCACACTCGTGTTGTACCACTCTGCAAAGACCAACAGAGAGAGTCCAAGCGCAGTCACGTCAAAAAACAGCTTCTCAATTTCGGCAGGAAAGAATTCTTCCTCGGAATCAACTAACAAGAGCGTGCCTACGGTAGATACAACATAGGAGATGAAAATGATAAAGAAACTTACGACGAGACAGCAATCAAGGCATCCCTAACTGTCAACTAATCGTTAAGGACACCAGAGGATCAGAAGGGGAAAAAACTGCAGCTTGCCAGTTTCGATTCGCAGGATGAGTGACAATTAATAATGCAAAACCAACGGCAAACGTTAACACTAGTATGTGTTCAGAACTGAACGTATTCGGAAGATAATGAAGATAGGCGTTCCAGTGGCAACAGGAACTTGACGTTCGCTTTCCGCAACACGGAAAAACCACCGAATCATAAATCTGATAGAACCTGGTCATATGCAAGACAACGACTTTCGTTGACGAACAGAACATATAACAAACAGAGAGAATGCTAACCAACGCGCCGGTTAAAGACGATCACCTTAGTGTGATTCAGGTAGTCAAGGTTGAAATCTGCGACCTCAGCATGCTTACATCTTAAAGTGTTATCAACACCTAATTACCATTCATTCATCAAATGCATAGTCCACACAAACATAGTCACACAAACTCAGCTGGATGTTCTCTCCCTTGGACTGAAATTTAAAATACCACCCAAAGAAGTCAACAAGTTGAATATGCAAGTGCAATTCGAATACATGTATGATCAGTTGAAAGATCTATCGCCCACGTCTTCCGAGGAAACGGGTTGGTTCCGAGCAAAATTGGTAGATATTTCTAGCCAATTTATACCAGCACCTATTCGTCAGCAGTGTTGT
>LUCH01000326.1:41978-58297 GCA_013368495.1 Paragonimus heterotremus | reverse complement strand
AGCTCACCAGCCGGTGCTATGTGCACAAAAGTGGGTGAAGCAACCTATAGGGTTGCCGTGGTGATGATAACATAATTCGTGGTGTGATTGTATGCGTGTCCATACCCTGTCTATCTCTAATTGTCTGTCATATATAACTTGCATGTTTTACGTGTGCGACTGATGAGAGTAAACGAAATGTTAACATATCGCAACATATGTCTTCTTTCTGCGCTGATGAAGTTATTGAAGGGAACCCAGAGTTTCAAATGCATTCTCGTTACTAATAAAGTAAAACTAGTAGAAAAGAGAAGCACAACAAATAAGACAAGTATTTTGCAAATCTTCCAGCAACCCAGATAATCCTAACCATGTGGCATAGTGAACAGATGCTTAGATCATGAAGAGATTTCGCAAGGGCCGCATGATAGTCGAATTTGAGGGATTCACAGTTCATGTAATAGAGCATCTGCCTCTACGGGTGACAATCGGCAAATTTCATCATCATCATCATAGACAGCAATACATCAGTGGTTCACATTGATACTTAACTGTCACACAACCATGAAGAAAAAAGCAAACCCCGTATAGGAAGAGAAGAAAATAAGGGAAGGGGACCTAACCACTAAAAATAGATACATCTACATTCAACATCAAGGCACCCACACCTTACAAACAAACAATCCAGCTGTGGGTGAAATTCAGATATCATCAGCAAGACAGCTTCATTACGACTTCCACTGCCTCGTGTCATTAAGTGCATTCGCATCACAGACAACTCAGAAAAACAACGAAAACGCTCATCACAATGGGCCCCATTAACCACCATCCCAACTGAAGTCTGCGGCCACCGAGTCTATGAGGCACGAGGGCCTCAGTTCGGAAGACAAACCTGATCTACAATGGCTAACCCCTTCGTGAACGATTTTACTTCCCAACACAGGTCATCATCCGTCAACCTCGCATCTCACGCCAGTCGACCGCAGCGTCGGCAGAGTGTTCGGTGTGGCAGAAGACAAGCTAACATCCTTCGTACATGACCTAACCATGTAATATATCTAATCCCAGGGGACTTTAACGTGCCAGAGTTAGACCGGCAGTACTTCATTTGTTTAGCTGCAACAGTAACCTTTGCAAATTATCCCCTAAATCTAGCTCTTAGAGCACCAATAAAGCAATTTGCTGACCAACCAAGAAGGGTTTAAATTCTAACAACAATGGACCTCGTGCACAGAAGATACACAGGCCTAATTAGTTATGCTAACAGCCACTAGGCTCGAACGAGGACGTTGTCGTGTTGTCCCGTTGATACACATAAAAAGAGGGACAGAACGATACTAGTCAAATATCGACCTACTAACCTGAATAACATCGTGGTGGAACTCCTCGAGAAGTTAATAACAGAGGAGAACGTAGACTACCTAGTTCAACTGGGGCATTTTAACCTGCTTCAGCAAGGTTTCACGCGTGGGCAATTCTATCTCACAAATATCATTACTGCAAAGGAGGAATGGGCAGAAGCAGTGCATCGGAATCCTGTTGTAGTCGTTTCCACTGAAATTGGTGGGGATTATAACAAGGTACCTCCTCAGAGGCTGCGCATGAAACTACACTACTGTGGACTGAGTAGGAAAGTCCTCCAATGGATACATGAAGTACAGAGAACAGAAAGTTTGTGCACGAACTAGTATTCTCCGAAATGTTGTGAACAGTAAAATGCCTAAAGGTTCGCACTTGGAGACTTTTCTTCTTCTGATTTGACTCAATAAGTTCCATGTCCTCCCGAATTATGCAAACGACCTCAACATGTCGCAGATCTTAGGCAACTGAGGAGGCTCGGAGACAGTGTAGACGATCATGAGACACCGTTGAACGTGGTCAATCGAACGGCTGCCGCCAACAAACTGTGAAAATTATACAGTACTGCGTATTGGTTCGACTTCCGTAGTCACAACCACGTATGCACTAGAAGAGATGAAAATGTCTGCTACAAGTCAGCATAGGCATCTCGGTTTCACTTTTTCAAATGAGTTCGAGGCCAGCAGTCTATGCTTCCAGACTATCGTGTGTTGTAGATGATTCGACCGAGCTGTCGGGATGCGGACGGGTGAAGTGGTCTGTAAGCTCCCTACTGAGTCTGTGAGACGGCAGCTTGAACACTGCGTCCAGGCGAATCCGCTGTGTCTAATGAGGGTAATGTGAATGGCCATCTACCACGGTTTGAACAGTCTGCAATACTCAGACAAAATTGACAGAGTTGGCAAGTATCCGCTCTTTTATCGACAAATACAAAGTGATTTGATCTTCACCTACCGTACAGTAGCCCGTAACATAGGTCTGACCACTCTGGGCACGGCTACAGACCCGAAGTGTGTCATCTGATGTCAAGCAAACCTCACTCAGAAATTTTGAGCGTAAGCTCGATGCTCATGGTCTGCTCGTCTTCGATATGTCTAGCAATTCATATCCCATCATTAACGCAACATATTTATTGTTTACCATTTCCCACTGCTCAGTTTTATTGCTAACCTTTGCTAATAACGTCTAAACCATTCAGGTTCATACACTCTTCCGTATCATTTTGTCTTTTATCATGTGACTAGTACAGTGAGGACCGCTGAGTCAATCATGTGAGCATTGTTTGGTTAGTCAACAGTCGGATTCATCGGAAGAAACTTGGATGATCTATGTTAGTCTAGTTTTATCCAACTCCTGTTTCAGTTTAAATGAGGTGGCACCATAGGAATGACCACGGCAGATACGTTTCGGTCTTACTGGCACCGGAACTGCAGAAAACCACTAAATCATAGCTCAACGATCCAATGCTTATTCACGGGCCATGAGTTTCACTTCTCGACGCCAAAGGTGTTAGTCAAATCCAACAGGGTCGAAACGGCTTAGGAAAAAGGAAGCACGAAAGCAGTGACAAGTAATTTGTTGCAACATATTTTTAAGAAAATAGTACATTTTTTGTGAAACCACTAAAATATATTGTCAAATGAAGTGATGTACCCCGCTCAATTTTGACCGATATTTCTGTCTCTAAGTCCGCTACTGTTCGTAACAACGTCAGTTAAGACAGCACGTACCGTCTTCCTTTTCGAAATGTTTCGATTAATTTCCACTCATTCGACACGACGAAACCAGTGATATTTGTATGTACGAAATCGTACAAGTGTATCAGTCTCTTGCATGTTTCACTACTAGAGCAGTGTGGTGAAAATCCACTTGATTCACCGCTCATCCGAATCCCGACGCAATATATGACCCAGAAATGGATCAATGCAAACGTCATGTTAGGATACCATATCAGAACCGGACGAACAGCCTTAATGTTACACCTTCCGTCATTCGTTAATTTATTTGTTCTGTGTTGCACCAATGAAACTACAGGCTGTACGTATGTGCCAGTATGATCAGCCAATGACGGAGTGTGATTTTTTTAATACTGACGTACATTCATAAGTGCGGGTTCTTGTCTCAAGAATAAAAATTGCTTACTGCAACCAATCCGAGGTCTTCTTATTTTTAGTTACGCGGAAGTTTTGAAGTACGATTTCTAAGGCTAATTCCGAATATTCCAAGCGAATATACAGATAACTAACAAATCTTTCTGTATAAACAGTGCAAATTCATATTCAGACTCAAATTTCGAGCAACTAATCTTATGTCTAGGCTTGCTCTGAGTTGTTATAAAGAGTCACTGGTTTGCGGATCACCAACCGGCTTGCATACACATAAAACACAAGGGAGTCGATGAGACGGCATAACTAGAATACACATCACCCACGATATTAGCTGAAAAACAAGCAGACTTGACATACCCAGCTATAATCAAATCTATGTAATCCCCACAGACGGAAATAAAAAAGCGACTCTAACACAAAATCTAAATAACTACAAATGAACGGATTCCGCACCGGTCTAGCAATTGACCTGTTTGACATAAAATCCATAAGACCCAGATCCTTATCACCAACGTGAGACAACGTTGCTAATAACGAAATAAGCGAATACAACTGGTGTAGGGAAGCGAAACTGGACTGTAGAGACCAATAAGAGCTGACTCATCATGGAAATCTACATGCACTCCCAGAAACTCACCGTAATTGGATGCATCAAAGCAGGTGAATGGGGAAGTGAGGATTTCTACATAGTAATTCGCTTTTCGCATATGCATGTACAGATCACGCATGTTTGTGTGGATATGGTCACCAAGCCTACGGAAGGGAAAAGGAGAATTTGAAAAAAAATTAGTGATCGAAAAGCGATTCGTAAGATATGACTTATGGATAAGCACCAAGAGGTCTGTCTGTCAGCTGAACCTGGTAACAAAACATTCAGTCATGATTCATATAGCGAAAACCCAACTACTACACGCGAAACACACTGTCTGGTCACATTACCCTTCAGGGGTTAATGAGATCAACAAACCCAATGACAATGAAATCACACGGGGAATAGATGCAAAAAATTCATGGCAGAATGACTACAAGGCTACCCAATTCTAATTGATCATGACGAATCACCTTCCTCCCAAAGTCATTGCATCGACTTTCGAAGTACAGTCATGTGAAGATCCGACCTTATCGCTATGAGTTGCTTAAATTCTGCGTGGAAGCTCGTATCATAATGTCGGCTGGAGCAGCAAAAACAAAAACAAGGAAAATGATGACCTAATTGAGCAGAGGTCGACGAAGAAAAGTAGAGCCGCTCAAGAAGATTACATGTGTGCATCGGGAGCACCTAGTGATATGACTGACAAATAAATCGGAATTACCTAAGAAAGTGACTATGCGAACAGCTGTTTTCTGCCGTTCTTATCAGGCTTTTACAACCACAAAGTGTTCATGCGTTTTATATAGGAAAAATCATAGCAAGTTAAATGGGTCATTTAAATCACAGAAGTGGGACGGATCACAGTATACTGGAAGAGGTGAGTGGGAGGGTTGGTGAATATGTGACACTGTCACTCGTGTCTGCCGTGAGACATGCATTCGTCGGTTGTTCACGTTTGCTTAGGTTTCAGGTGGCTGTACAACAGTTGGCCAAGAGAGATGTAGGGTTTGCACGAACTGCTTTAGGCCAGACAGATGGGAGCCGTACAATCTGATAGCAATGTACTTGATCGTTTGTAACAGTTGCAATCTGAAAACTCTGGAGTGGACCTGACAGACCTTGTAGATGATTCGGAAGACTTCATCCAGCTCAATTTGACAGCCAGTGCCAATTAAGTGAGAGCCGGTTGCACTGGAAATGAGCTTCATGGAATCGTTGCGAAGCCATTTCGGAAGGTACTAACGAATCCTTTCCGCCTTACACCTTGTGCTTCTCCCAAAATAACCAGCTCGATAACAACAGGCGAGATAATAAACACAAGAGGATGTGGAAAACCTAGACAAGCAACGTTTGATATGTGGAACCAGTATCGGACACGTATTGAACGATAAGACGACTCGTGCAGCGGGATAGGCACGCCCAACTGCGTTAAGAACTCAGCGGGTGATAATTTTACTGGTAGCTTCTCCCTTGTATGATAGGATGATAAAGACAAGCTTTTTAGTCAATGTCACAACAATTTTATGCCTCACTTTTGTTTGCACGTTTCTGTCCAGGAATCGCTGAGGATAACCATTTTGACCTAGCACACCTCGAACATGCTGGAGTTTATTTGATAAGGTATCTGGCGTGCATCTCCTTTGGGTTCTGCTTGCTGAACAAAAAACCAAATTCCGCTTGCATTGCAGCGGAACAAAACTGAGGAAGTGTGTGTACTGACCAGCCCACGTTTTTCTCTGTAAAACTGCTCTTTGAACTGGTCGATCAGTCTTACGAAGTATGGTAACATCTAGAAATGATAGTTGGTTGTTCATCTCTAGTTCGATAGTGAATGCAATGTTAGGGTGCACACGATTAAAGTCAGCTAGTAAAGACCGTGTATCATCTTTGTAGTTTATTAAGCAGAGTAAGTAGTCCACGTAACGCCTATGGAGACCACTGCTGTATCTGAAGGCGTTATGCAGACGACGTGACGTAGTTCGTTGGTTTCTAGTTTGGCCACGAATATGTCTTCAAACAATGGACTTAACGCAGAGCCCATTGCGATGCCACCACATTGTCTATAAGGCTTTTCATTGAATTGAAATTGAAGGTGTGGAATGATAACAGCTCGTTTAGTTTGGTGATGGCAATGCCGAATTTGAGTTGTCTGTTTTCAATGCGAGGGCATCAATAGTTTCTCTTAACGGCACATTTGTAAATAACGGTTACTCCTAAGGAAACCATTTGGTGATTCTTGATATTCACTGAACCAACTGCGTCGATGAAATCAAAAGTATCTTTTATACTGAAAGGGGTCAGTTGTGATTAGATTGATTTCAATACCTCCACTAGCAATGAGCCAAAGCGTGATATGGAGAATTGCACATGTCGAAAATCCGTCTTAAGGACACTCTATCTTTGTTAACTTAAGGGAGACCATCGTAGAGGCATGCAATGACCGTTTGTGTCGGTTTGATGCGGTCAGAGGTGCGTGCGTCACTCAAGTATGCATGTTTCATCTCGCGGAGTATGTAATTGTAAAAATCCGATGAGAAGTATTGGAAACAGCTGTCTTCATAACTGGTTTCTTATAAATTCTACGGGAATGTAGAAACGAATAAGGTATGACATTTTATTAATAAGCAAACATAATCTACTCAAACGCTGCGTCCCAAAAAATGCCAGTACCCAGGAATAGCTTATATAGTGTGGTAACTGAAATATACGATTCACAGATAAACACACTGAACTGCATGTACACAAAACACTGAGTCGTCACTTCAGCTTTAGAAATCCGTCCGTAGAAAAAACATAAGCGAAACGAACGGCCATTTGGTCTCTGTTTCACAGGACTCAGAGGAGAAGCCGGCAGTGTCTGCATACAGACAACATGCTACTCACTGCATTTCGGGAGGCAAACATTTGGGAATAATAGGCAGGGATTCGCCCAATTAGAGAATGTATTGGTCACTTCCTACTCTTCGCCAAATTCTGGAGGTGTCATATGTGACGCAGTATTTCTCAACTATAAGCGTACGTTCGATTCCGTGGATCGATCTACACTTTCAGAGTCGCTTAAACACATGGGTGTGCCGACCAAGTATGTGAAAATATTGCTGATGCTTTATTCTCATAATTCAGTCCAGATGAGCTGTTGACAGCTTCAGCATCAGGAGCGATATATGTCAAGGTTATCCACTTTCACAGTTTTTGTTTAACTGTGTCATAGACGAAATAATGAAGGATTGTCTGCGGCACTCACAAAATGTCGGCGTGGACGTCCTACCTGGTGAACAACTGACTGATCTTGATCACGCTGATGACAAGGTGTTGTTGATTGACGACTTTCGTGCAGCATAAGCAATGCTGAACGCTAATTCACACTTTGATAAGTCATTTGGAATGTGCTTTGCAGCCACAAAATACAAAGTGATTTTCCAAGATTACTGTAATCACGTAGATTTGATGCTGGATAATGAAGGTATGGATGTTGCTGACCGGTTTGTATACTTGAGAAGTTGTATGAGCGTCCGCAGGGGTGTTAGGAATGAAGCAGAAGATGGTATCTCTGAGTCTAGAGCGGTATTCTGTAATGCGGGGTCACCTCTGCCGACAGGGTGGCCTCTCTTTGATGCTCAAAGATTGCGTATATAATTTGACAGTGAGGGCTGTGTTACCTTACGTTAGGAAAACATGGCCGTTCAGGGTATAAATCGTTGAGGATCTTCAGGTTGTCTGTGAGGTGAGTGCACTCAATGACATGGAACAGTGGAAGGCGTAAGGAAGCTGTCTTACTGATGATTCTCTAACTTCACATATATCTCGATTGTTTGTCTGTATGACTTAACCACCTTGAGGCTTAGTGTTTAAATACACAGGTAACTACTTTTTGTTGTTAGGTGCCTTTCTCGCCCTTTCTTTTTTCTTTTTCCCTCTTATACAGCGTTTGTTTTTTCATAGCTGTGTAGCGGTTAAGCATCAGTGAGAGCCACTGATGTATTGCAATCTATGATGATGATAATACTCATCGGTGATATGTGTAATATACCCCGCGCTACTTATTTAAAGGTGTTTGTCGAGTCTAGCCTCACCGCATAACGTGGGCAACTCAACGTCAAGTGACTACCGTATACGATTCACAAATTTTTGTATGATTTCTCTGAATTCTGCACCTCTTTCTACGTTACTGTATGTAAAGATGATTAACGGTCGAACTAATGGGAAATGTGCACCGCTTGCCTATTATGTCTACTAATATTCGCTATTTGATGTGCGTCCAGAGAACGCTAAATTTTTTACTCGGTAACCATCTTCCTTGGGATTCTCCGCGGTGAGTTGCAAGTTTAGACACTTTTCCATATAGATTGAACATCACCCACAATTGATCGCAACTGTCGCATTCTCATAGACTTTTCAGTCGGCCGCTTTCGAAAAGAAGCACTAGACTCAAGTTTCGCTCTCAGTAAAGCTCGTCAGTAGTGCATATCATCACCACTGCCAGGACTTGAACCACGGACACGCTGTTCATGAGGCAACCGTGTTTACCATTGCGCCATTGACCTCACATTAGGTTAGACCGAATTATCATATTTGAGCACTCAACCACTTTCGCTTGTGAGTAATGATCAGGTAGCCCGACCGCCTCGAGTGGAGACACAGTTACTGTCCGTTCGCACATCTATTCACTAATATGTTTGACTAGTAATGACTTTCTACCAGAATCGAACATTCGACAGAGATTTAGCGAAACGCGGAATACAGACCAATATACCAAAGACTACTATTCAAGTTGATTCCAGAAATGGAGAGGCAGCTAAATGAAATGCTGGTGAAAGAAATAATTCAACGAACAAGCAGCTCATATTCGTAGCCAGTGCTGTTGACCAGAAAAGCGGATGGGACCAATCGATTCTGTGTCGATCCCAAAGAAATGAACCAAGTGACAATCAAGTGAAAAAGATTTTTGCACGAAGCCAATGAAGCTCACAGACTTGCGTTCTGGTTACCGGCAACTACCAACGGCACCGAAGGACAAAGCGAAAATTATTTTTTGCATGAACAGACAACAGTACGGATTCTTTAGGATGCCGTTCAGTCTACACACCGTTCTAGTCACCTCCACACGTTTGTTGCTTCGCATTCTGGGAGGTGGGGGGAAAGTGATCGTGTAGGGAGACGACACCGTTATGTTGTCCGATAGAGTGGTAGAAGATGGAGACAGACTAGAAGCAGCGCTACAAGGAATCACCGTAGCCATACTATCTGATGTGTATAGATCGTCTCGGAATCAAACATTTTTCCTCATGTTTTCGAGGGAAATTACATTGATGATACAGACACCGTGTTTGGCAGTTGCTTATCTATAAGAAAGTAGTATTGTCCTTAATACCAATGTATTCGTCTTCTCAAGATAACGACGGAGTAGCTGATTATTACGGCTGGGGAGTTACAAAGCAATAATGACACCTGCAGAAACACAGTCACAAAATCTGGAAATTTGTTTCCTTATCTACTTCACAAAGAATGATCATCATTTGCCAGGTCACCGCAATCTTTGGCTTCGATTTTCTCTGAAGATAAAATCACGATCGTTATCCGAAACACTGATAATCTCCAAAGCAGGCTGAAATTACAAGGGGTCTTTCCAAGACAGTTACAGAAAATGGATTTGATGAAGTTTCAAGATTCTGTCCACAAAGCATCGTTACTTAAATAAGAAGCATCAGCTGTGAAATTGAGATATTTCCACAACATGTCCCGAGTTCTTTTTTTTCAAAACAGCCGGAACCCATACAAACCCTGTGTCAATAAACAAAGGAAGTGACATCAGCAATCAGACAGGAAAAAGAAAACCAAATATAGCTCGTTACAGTACCATCAGTATTCTCGAAAACTGATTGAATTTCTTAGCGTACTTTTGTGTTAGTGAGCGGGTCACATATGAAGGTTAAACATATTAGCCATCGTAATGAACTATTTTCAAGGAGTGATCTTCGTCACTGATGCCGACGTTACTTCATTCAATTTCAGACGGACAAGTATTATAACAGTGACCGCTGATACTTTCTGTCACTTCCTCAGAAAAAAAGGTTAATATCGACAGATTTAATCTGAACACAGCAAGCGAAAGATTGACAGTATACTGCTTCTGTCCAAACCAATTTCGTCGGATCTCTATGTGTCAGCAAACCGTAAAAATGTGAAACTCACCAATCAAGCGGTTCGTTTTTCCTGGTCAAATCGTCACGTGGTATGTAACCCGAAGGATAGCGAATACTATGAAACTGGTCGTACAGAACACGACGACTAAAACATAAACAGAAGGGAAAGGTTTTCACCGTTCATTTGTGCATGCTCAACGTAACACTCCTGAAAACATAACCATAAACACAGACCCTACTTTGTCAAGTCACAGTAACTGTAAACTCTGAACTCAGCCACAGATAATATCAACCGTACATTAAGATGGACCTCGTAGCTAGCAAAGTGTAGATACAGTTCGAAGTCATATACGTCTGAAACAGGTGTCTCCGAAGTAAGTTAGTGTGAACATGACCAGAAATCTGCAACAACCGGTTTCATGAATCAGGTCAAACCAGCTCATCTGTGGTTGCTGAATCGAAGCTTTGATATCTAAAACACAATGATTTACCACATGCAGTGCTCCCCAGTTAGTTTGCTGCATGCGATTGGTCCTTCTGTTTTTGCAACACCTCGTAAGTTGTCTTTGATGATAGAAAAAAATCTAAATTTTTAGCGAGTAGTGCAATCAGCCACGCAGAAAGTGTGTGCAATTAAAATGTTCAATTCTAGACCGCGTTGTTCAAAGTAATCTAAAAATGGAACAGGACATTACGTAAGTCACCAGAAATACTACTGGATGCCACTGGAGTTACCCAGGCCACTACACGGATTGTGCTGTAACCAACAACGACTGTAAAATATAGTTTGTAATCAATCAGTTTATAGCTTACATTAAGCACGTCAGATCCCCTTGATGAACATCAAATTCTTATCGAACAAATTCATCTGATGAGCAACTAAGTCCAGGAAAAGTAAATTCCAGATCCAAGATATCTTACGACAAATAGGTCGCATAACATTAACAGTCATAATTGTGCGGTTACAAAACCAGTTGGGGTCATTGACGAACCTATGAACCCATGTGCAACTAATTTTGAAAAGGGAACGCTCAAAACGATTACATAAACTCCGTAAACTAGTGAAAAAATAACCTATTGAGTTATCTCCTATAACCTGGAAAACATTAACTTTCGAGCGTATTCACCCGACGTCGTAACAGGTTTCGATTCAAACGACGATTATGAAAACAACTGACAGAAGAAGAAGTAAACGAATTTCAAATGCTCAGTGCTGTGGAATTTTATATGCGTTACCACCCAGACTATGTCCAGAAAGGTCTTCACTCCGTAGTTCTTTGTACATATTGCCATTCTCCGGAAAAATCATCCTTCGGGTGAATCATCCAGGGAATTAGTTATCTACGGAAGGGACTGCCTCAGGATGAAATGTCTTGTGATACAACGTCATAGTATCCGTGTATACGCGCAAATGACTAACTGAAGAGTACTACACCATGATATATGGTAACATTTGATTGTTGGGAACAGTGACTGTGTTGTTCGTAGCTCGGGTTGATGGTCTGGATATTCGGTAGTTCGCTCAGCCTGTCACTTAGGACGCAAACGTCCAATCACCAAACGAGTTGACATCAACAGTGCATAAATGTATGAGCGTATAAGTTGGTGAAGTTCGATGAGTGCCTGCTGTTATATGCTAGAGTCAGTCGACCGCTCTACCTAATGTAACAGCAAGGCGGTAGTAGTTAACACGTTCGCCGCACAAACATGGCAATATACAAAAAGAATGGCGCTCACATCAAATACAATAACTGAACAGGCACTCACGATCGATTCGGTGTTGGGATGATTTGGACACGTATAGGGAGATTTAAATGGGTCTGCAATGGTACGCCAAACTGAAGATACAAAAACAGAACATGGCCAGAAAGAAATTAATAGAACAGGCAACAAACCACTTGCTCAACTAAAAAACTCCAAACGGTAATCAACAGAACTTAGAAACAAAACAACTGTTTCGAGCCTCAAGCAATAAGACGGGTGCTGAATTCAGCAGTAATAAGTTTGAAGGATGTCACACAAAACTGTAGTTTCAAGCGTGAATGGATGAGACTGAAATACCTAGAAAGCCAAATCATGGCTGTAGATGCTGTCGATACTTTAGTACTCTGGCTGCACATCAGGCATCGTACTGAACAGAACCGTGATTAGCATTAAAGTAGTTAAAAAAAGTGACGAAGGACAGAACGTCTAGCAACCGTCTGAGAATTACTGCATTTCTAATGCGACAACGTACGAGTGTGAAATCTTGATAGTCAGTGTAAACAGTCAGGAAAATGTGAACGGAAGCAGATACAACATTCCAATTCATGTTGGAGAGCGGCTGGTAGTACAACGGTCTGTCACAATCATGACAACCGTTGATCAGTACTAATAGATGAACTAAATTACAGCCGATGAAGTCAATCCACTGAAAAGCTCAAGAATAATTAAGTCATAGCAGAAACGCTGAATTGAGTACTCACTAGACGATAACGTAATAAGCCGGTATCCTTGAAATATAAATAAGGAGATCACACGAAAGTGATCTCTCAGATTTATAGTCAAGCTTCCCTAATCTGGAAGAGCTACGCAGTAGTCACTAACGTAGCTCGAGTGTCAAAGTCACTCCTGCGTTTTCAACCTGATTCTTTGGTCTGCCAGACATCAATCAGGCTGGCACAAAAAACTGTGCACTCAAACGTAGTTCAGCCGCAGTCTCGCTGACGTGCATCAACAACAGACAAGGAATTTTCCTTGGCAAACATAAGAAATACGAAATAAGCAGGACAAGAAGCTGAAATCACACGAGTGACATCAGACACACTATATCGTACTTTTGTGAGTGTTCACGAAAACAGTTTATACATAAACATACGTAAACACATGTGTTAGGGAAGTACAAGTCTTCAGTCCAAAACCATCCTCCTCGTCCTCAAGAGAACGACTTTAACCAATCAGATTAAGCAGAACTTCCCAGAACAATCGATGAACAAGCTTAGGTAATTTTCTTGCCTGATCGACATCTGTTCACCTATGCTCATTGGTGGCTTAGTGATTTCAACTAATACTTTCAGTAACTGTCCTTGGATCCTCTGAATACAAAATATTTCCAGGTCATCACGCGTCATATGAACTCCCTGTATTTTCCTCCTTGAAGCGCATGTCTTGGTGCAGAAAAAAGTTGTTTTTTGCATCTATCTGTTGATTTGATTTGGGAGAAATGTACGGAACCAGTCGCGTTGATCTCGAGAACAAGATTTCTGGACTTTTTTCATTACAAGAAGAAAAACTCGATTTCCATCAAGCGCCTAACTATTTCGTGGACGATCTAGCGTAAAGTTTTGGAGGCTTACAACAAAATGGAATGGTAAACGAAAGACAGGATTTCACAGTCCACGAACGGTATCCTTATCATGGTAACGAAAATCCTACAAACAATTGTTTCTGAACTCACAGCACAGATCCGGATAACAACAATTTCAGAAAGACGTGATGCCAAACTGCGCAACATAGGACACAGAAAGCGACTGAGTGAGCATTAAGTAGGACCGAATTACCAAATCGAAACGTTCACTTACATTACCTTCAGTATCAATCATTCCTTCTTGATGAGAGCAAAGGAACAAGTGAACCGTGTGAGAGATTTCTTTCCGTTCCGTGTTTAATAGTAAGCTAGGACGTCCTTTCAAATCACTCCTTTTACTTGTATACAGTACAATGGGCAAGCATGTTCAGCTCAGTCAATATCTCAGTTCTTATTAAATAAACCTACTCAAAGATGAAACCTTAGAACACTAGCACATTACAAAGGCATCACAAAATCGTTGTCTAGACGGCCCCATAAAAAAGAAGTAAAGCTGTTTGTGTGGCCCAAGTCTGTATGTGAACGGTTTAGATTCTGTAGCTGTCAACCGCCGCCAGTCTTCTCTGGTGGTGCCCCTTTTAGGCAACCATTTTCACGAAAACATCTGTAGCCCCTGCCCAACACCCATGCTTTTCAGCTCGTTTGATCAAGACTTGCACATACCTGATGTATGACTCCACTGTGCTTGAGGTTCACCGTCCCGATAACCCAAATAACTATATCCCAATTGATTGATAGATGTGACTTAGTTCAGTCAAGAGCAAGTTAGTGGCCTGAGCACAAATATTCCAACATCACCATTATCACATACAGTAATACATCGGTGGTTCCCAGTGATGCTTAACCGCCACACGACCATGAAAAAATAACCCCTGTATTGGAGGATAGGAGAAAAAAGAAAGGGAGAGGGGAGGGGACATAACCACTGAAAATAGCTACGTCTATATTCAAACATTCAACATCAAGGTGCCTAAGAACTACAGAAAAACAACCGAAATATAAGTGAGAGTAGACGATCATCCACAGAACAGCTTCCACTGTCGCGCGTCAACAAATGCACTTAATTCATCAGCAACGACAACATTTACGACCCTGAGCTCGACTAGCCGTCATCTTACCTAATCTCCAGCCACCAACCCGGGCCCTCGCCCGGGAGACAAACGGGATTTACAGTGGCCACCACAGCTTTGAAGAGACGCGTTTCTTCTTCGTTCTCTACGCACCTGCCACCGTTGATTCGGCTTCCAAAGTACAGAAGTCGGTCAACAACCTCCATAAGTGCACTATCCAACATTAAATCTACGTAATTACAGCAATCTTGGAAAATCATTTTGCACTTTGAGGCTTTAAACCGCGAAATAGCTTCCAGCATTGCTTGTGAGTGTCACAGACAGTCTCCCATTATTTCATTCTGTTGTAAACCCTCGAAAGGATACGCTGGTTCGTTCTCGATATAGTAGGCACCTGACAGAAATCGAACTATCTTCCCGGTAATAATTAACACGGAAATCGCGGTCCCGAAAAATACTGCGACTATACCTGTAGTTGCTCCCAAGACAAGCCAATAGACGCGTGCAAAAAAAAGCTTTGTTCCGCCCTAAAAAGTGTGCGACAAAGGCGAAAAATACAAAGTATTCATATGGTGCGTAATTACCAAAAAAGCATTCCCGAAACGTAAGATAGAACAGTTACCGAAGAAAATAGTTAGGGTCACTAAAGAGCACAGCGGAATGAAGGTCGAGCGAGTAAAAAATTGACTAAGGTCACCGCTCGACTGTTCTGAACAGCTCCGCTAATTCCGGTCGAATCAATCGTCTTTTTTTTTCTCGAGAACAGAGGCGGTTTTGGACGGGAAAAAAAGGACACTCTAACACGTCCGTGACGAAATAAAACTGGTGAAAATGGACACCCTTGAAATAAGTCGGCACTAGTGTTGAAACTGTTAACAGTTCACTGTAAACCCTAACCTGAACTGAAGTATTGGAATAAAGCGTCAACAGAATGTTCAAATACTTGGTCGGTACACCCTTACGTTTAAGCGACTCCAAAAGTGTCGATCGATTCACCGAATCGAAAGCATGTTTACAGTGGAGAAATACGGCGATTGTTGGCTGAGGTGAAAATGACGAAGGGTAAAAATGTGATCTATACATCACCGCCCAGGGCGAAACCCTGCCTGTTATTTCCCAATGTTTGCCTCTCGAACTGCAGTCGCTGAAGTATAACGGATGTCAGAATCCTAGAAACCACTGAAGCCAAGATAATTCCCCCATGGTTTTCGCAAGAGCCCTAATAACCTTCTTGAGTATGAGAACAGTTAACGAGTACCATCAGCAAAGAAAAATCTTCCCCGTCGTCCACACAAGTGGAAACAACTCAGTCGGGGTTTACGTAAGACCTTCCCACCATCTCTGAAAAGTATTGGCACCAGATCACCTAGGCCAACAGCCGCATTGTGCTTAAGAATCAAAACTCAATGGAATACCTCATTTTCGGTAGGTGGTTTTAAATCTACCAACCACCGTTGTATATTGTCAGGTTGTGGCAGTAACATACTAAAGGAAGGAGGACAGCTAAATTGACCAGCAAATGTTCCGTCCAGCACCCTAACTTTCTGAACTTAGTATAAATCAGTGTGCTACTTACTTGGCAGAAAGCTTCACTGAGAGACGGCGTCGTGTTACAGTACTTGTTTCATGAATGGGCTGTGATAACTATCCAGCAGCTATCCGGATCGTCAAACTCATCATCATCATCATAACAGCCATGAGCCTGACCAAATGGTACTGTGG
>LUCH01000326.1:20443-38298 GCA_013368495.1 Paragonimus heterotremus | reverse complement strand
GAGTCCTAGTCAGCATAGCCCGCCGGATCAAAACAGTACACAAGCCCGACCACCTCGGCAAGGTAGCAGTATAGGTCGGGGATCGTCAAACTGAGAACCATTAAGCAAGCTTTCTAAGCTGGTTTAGAACTGACGCTTTACTGACAGGAAAGTTCGTTTCTCAACAGCCCGCCGCTGTAGACCATGAGGTCGTTGAGTCGCATAAGTAAAAACGAAACGACAACGTACCAACGCATCGTCCGAATCTAAGTATGTGCTCTAAGAAGAACGAAAGTTCTGAATGGAACCACGCCACCTATAACTAACAGCTGCGATCAACTGAGTGATGTTCAACTTGAAATTAACCAAATCCCCGACTACTCATCAGTAATCTAAAATATCGCTTAGCAGGTTTAATGAGATCGGAGATTTCGACCTGTTCAGGATGTCCTAATCCCGGGGTTATTGACTGGAGTTAACAGACAGCAACTGTGTCTCCTATCGAGACGATCGGGCAACCTGATCATTACTCACAAGCGAAAGTGGTTGAGCGTTCACATGTTGAAACCATCCATACTAATTCGCAATCTAGCCTTGAACAAAAAACGAGGAGGACATGAGGTTGAAGGGTAAGAGAGGCGACTTACTGACACAGTGTTACTATGATTAGCTGTACGACCGGCAGAGCAATCACCAGAAATGGGGGTCGGAAGGGGTCTGAGAATTAAATTTGATAGGACAGTGTGGAGGGGTCAGCACTAGCATGTTTTCACCTATCCATCCTGCTGTGTGTTTAAGGTAGACCCACCTAGTTTATACTGCGAGATGGTCGATGAAAAATGGAATTACCAGTGTTGTGAGTATTCATGGTTGTGTGTGGGTTAAGATGTTGTCAGGACGCCCAGACCTAGACGGGGGAATTATTACGGTTATCAACCAAAGCCTTTGGCTCAAAAACCTGTACCGCAAGGCAGCAAGTACTTTTTCCTGAAGAACACGCCAAACTTCCTCCAACCCCCAAGGTGGAGAAACAGGAGACAGTGGTTTGTCAGACCTTTACAAATCGACCTGTCTGGTATGAATGACTCTGTCGGTATGGTCATCACACCGTTTACTTTGGTCCAGTAGGTCATCCAGATGTGCAAGCCGTCACACCGCATCAAGATCCAGTTTCGTTGTGATAAGGTCCAATTCAAGACAACGTCCACATCTTGAGCTAACTAACTAACGAGGGATACTCATCTCACTGATATGACAAACAAGGAATTTACAACATTCCGTCCGAAACAGGTCACTCAAACTGGATCAAACGTCGATGTGCTTTCGAGATGTCAAACGCAATTTAGAATCCTCCAATGAGCGTACCAATCGTGAAGAAGCCTGTTGCTATTAAACCACAAGTATCAACTTAGAATCAAAAACATAAACAACCTTGATCTCTAATGGATATTAGGAATTAGTGTGTTGACTTTTAGGACGAGTATACCAGATTGAAGATATACAAACTATGTCAAAATAACACCGGATGGTCACTAGAAATGGTCATCTGATGTATACCAGAAACAAGGAGTAGCATAAAAGTAGGACGCATAGTGACATACAACAAAGAACAACAGGTGATCAAAAACCGGTCACAAAAAAGTCCCTAGAAAAGATCATTGATCAACAGTATGCGTTATCGTCTTCAAACAGGTGGTCAGTCTCTCAACCGGCTACAAGTCAGTAAAATATGAATTTAACGAACAGAATATAGGAATTAACGGCCAGTACGCCAATTATAACTAGGTGTTCACAGTCCATATTTCGTTTTGCTATCGTTAAATTGGCATGCTTTTGAGATTTTCATAGGAGAGGGAGCTCAAGTAGAACCTAACCAAAGATAAGTGATTAAACCAAAGAGGCTAGTCTACAAAACCTTGTTATGGGAGACCACAGTCAGCGTGACGTATCCCTCAGCGATCCCGGAGAAACGAACGGAAGGCACCGGATCGTCTACTTCGGATTCAACTTGCAAATGGACGGCCAAATAGCCTGTCCAAGGCCACAATCGCTGTG
Organism: Paragonimus heterotremus; assembly: GCA_013368495.1. Lineage (NCBI taxonomy): Eukaryota > Metazoa > Platyhelminthes > Trematoda > Plagiorchiida > Troglotrematidae > Paragonimus > Paragonimus heterotremus. Next base: position 36,264 of record LUCH01000326.1, on the reverse strand, counting down.
AATAGGTAAATCCAACGCGTAGTCTCTTGCCATTTCGATTCACAAGAGGATGAAAGATTGGAGGGTCTATGATATGACCGATCACAGCCATTGAATTCAGTATGGTGACCTGAAACAGAGAAGTGAAATTTACACAGTCACGCGTTATGTCATTCCATGCTAACACACTGTGGATGGGTTGGCAAAGCAGAGCAAAACAAATCAGGAAGGATTCTGACAGTTTCGACGTGGTCTAAACTTAATCGGCCGCAAGGATTTTTAAACAGAATACATAGATCAGGCAAACTTAATGATGTTCTGATGTGATGTGAATTTATGGTTAATTGTTATTATTCAAAAAATCGTCCGAAAGAATGAAGCATGATAAATGAGGCAGAAAATAATTAGGGGGTACGAGGGATTGAAAATGGCTGAACAATGGAGGGATAAACGCCAGGCTGCATGCACAGAACAAGTCGTTTTTGAAAACGCCGGGGAGCGGCAGTTCTGGATTATATTGGATGAAATTGAAAGATGCTGATCATCTTGGAACAGAAAAACGCGTGGGTGCACAAAAGATACGAAGACAAAATAGTAACGATTGAGGAATGCAGTAGACATTAAATTTAAGCGCAAGCATGTCAACATCTTGCATTTTAATGGAAAGTTTACTACTGACACTGGCGAGGATAATCGCCTGCAGTTCTCGGGCATAAGGCTCACCAGGTGCAAAGATGCAACTCTGAGTGAGTGTATTCAATGGAAATAAACGTAGACTGGTCAAGCAATGCAAATTAAAAGTTCGTTCAAAATACACACAAACATAGACAAGTGTGACCAGTAGGTGGCACGGCTCGCCAAATCTGTCAAGACGAACAGATATCCCAGGAGTTTCATTCTATTTATTAGGTCATAGTCAAGAAGTGAGTAGTCATTTGTTCACGTTTCTGGGCTACCCAGATAATTAAAAATGCCACTCAACGGGAAACCTACCCGCTAGAGTAGGGAAGTTGCGCAAATGCGAACTACTCTGTCGCAATGCCAAGTGGATTAAGTGAGTCCAGTGACATGTAATGAATATCGAACAACAGTGACGGCTGTATTACTTTACGACAACGAAACCTGGCCGCTCAGGTTAGAGGACGTGAACAGTCTTCAGGTATTTGACCACCGTTTTCTGCGTTCAATCGTCCGTATTGGGCGGCACCAGCGAGTAAGCAACGAGGAGGTTAGGAAGCGGGTATTTGGTAGTGATTGTCAAACGAGTTCTTTTGTTTAGTCACTACATCTGTAAGGAGTTAGATGGTTAGGTTACGTACTAAGGATGCCAGCTAATCGTTTGCCACAACGAGCACTGTTTGCTGACGCTGCGGCCGATCGGCGCAAGGTGCGAGGTGGACAAATGATGACCTGGCGTAGACAAATGAAATCGTTCGCGAAGGGTTTGGGCACTGTAGACCGCGTTAGTCTCCTTGGTTGGGGGCCTCGCGATTCACGGAGCCAGTGGCTTGAGACGTTGGGTGAGATGGCGGCTAATCGTGCTCAGTGGCGTGAATGTTGTCGTTGTTTTGGCCAAATTGTTTGTGAAATGAGTGCATTTAATGACGCATGGCAGTTAAAGCAATAAGGAAGTAGTCTTCCTCGATTGTTTGTTTGCAAGGTGTAGGCGCCTTGATGTTGTATGTTTGAGTATAGACGTAGCTATTAATAGTAGTTAGGCCCCCTTTTCCTACCCTTCTTTTTTTCATCTCTCTTTCTATACAGAGTTTGATTTTTTCTTCTTTACGATTGTGAGGCAGTTAAGCATCTGTGTGAATCACTGATATATTGCTGTCTATGATGATGAATGCACAAACTAAACCTATCCATCGCGGTTGAATAGGCAGGTAGATCGCTACACATGTATGTCTCGGTACACACTTTTCCAAGGAGGGTGACCATATGTTGACGTTTGATCGACTTCTCCCTCAACCTCTAGCGCACAAACTGCGAAATTACTCGCAAGCGTTGATTCTGCCTTCTATCTGACGTTCGACTTGTCAAGTTCACCTTCATTCTACTGGTGCAATTCCAATATCCATGTTGTATTCATGTGATTCAGGTAGCCGGCCACAGTAGACATTTCCCGCTAGACGATCTTCTTTGTTCGTTTAACAGATGTCTTTTGTGTTTCCTCCGTAGGCAGTTAGACCCCTTACGAATAATGACACAGCACTCCCGATGGGACGAACATTAAACAGCGCACAAAAACTGGCTAAAAACACACCGTGCTGCATGTATATACCTTCATCTTCGAGAAAAGATCTCGTGTTCACAATGGTAACGCTGACTATTGTTCTTACATTTGCCTGTAATTGCGGATTGTAGTAAGTGGGTCGTATGGTGAGAGCACTTCATACATAAAACTTGGAACATACCTCGAAAAGGTTTCTCGGAAGAGCGGTCAAAAGAGCTGTTTGATTTCAGCCCACAAGATAGACCTAACATAACCTTACAATGTTGTCTCCCAGAATACCAGCCCACACGTTTCAGCTACCTCCAAGGAGATAAGTAAACGTCTTAAGAAACCACTATCGAACGTCCTGAAGCAAATAAATCAATGAACGTAGCACTAACTCTACAACATGCTGCAAACGAGTGTCCTCTTTCTCTTATGCACAACAGTTTACTGTCTTATTCATATTACCACTACTTTTAGCTATCTGTAAGCAATCAGAATGTATTGACTGACTATTCATATTAGTCAAAAGACTAGATAGTTTTATCATGCTGCGGTGAGCTGCAGCCTTCGCTATAATACCCTCTAATCAGGCTCATAGCCATTGTGAAGCAATGAACGAATGAATTAGTCCACTGGCACTGTTCAGATGGCTTATTTGATCACTGATAATCGATTTTTTCACATATATTTCACTCTAAGTTACTGAACCGAATGATAAATGCTCCCATAAAAACCGTAATTTTTTGCCTGTACGTGTTCAATCTGTCCATTTTTTTGTTGTTCAAGTAGACAGTAAACGCCAAGTGATTAATCCTCAAACAGGTCGCGTAAAAATCTACGTAGCGTTACGGCAAATACAGTTAGCTAACACGTCCAATAACATTTTGCGCAATACTTGCTAAGAAACCACCAATATTTCAATTGATCTGCACACAGCGAACAACAGTATCGACGTTTTGTACAAAGATTTCCAGTTTACGGCATACTAAGCGTTTCTGGGGCTTGTTCAACATGAAGCTACATCTAACACAGCCGTCTAGGCGGTCCTTATATATATGAATATATATATATATATGTACATATATATAAAGTTTCTATTCATTGGATTTCTACATACGAAGTTGACAAAATGGAGATCGAGTGTTTCGCGAATAAAGCTGTCGTCCATTGAAGGCGACAAGGACAGCGTATATTTGGCAATATTACATGCCTACTCATGAGTAGGGCAATGTGTTAAAACATATTTGATGAAATAAACTCACGTTGACTACCACGGGCTGCATGGATTGATAGAACGGTTGCGAGCAATAGGGCCACATGAAAGGGCATTGTGTGAAATCCAAATAACTTGGAATAAGTGATGCCTGTGGCTTCAATCTTCGCATAATCTTTTAAATGGAGAACGGGATAAGCTGTTGACTGGGGGTATGCGAGAGACAACGCTATTTCTGCTAATTATGGTCAAAAATTACGTCAATTTGACAATCGTGATCGAATGTACAGTTAACTAGTGATTGAAAAACAGAAACAACCCCAATATGAACCGGCGCTGGAAAGCCGAAGATCACGGCAAACTTGCTACAGATAAGTAGAAACAACATTGGAAACATTTGTCGAAAAAAATTAGTCCAGTTAACGAAACGGACCAAACATGCAAATAATGGATGGACAACAAGAGCTGACAACGTTTTCACAATAGTTAAGTAAATGGAGAAGTATCCAAATGAATTCCCTCATCTCGAAATTCGATTAAGTCAAACGAAAATTCTTGCACGACTACCTAGGTATACATCGTCTTTTCGTCCTATGGAATAAACAGAATGAGAGCCAGAAAAAAGAGACAAGAATATCACACGCGATGGGCTATCTGCAAATAAATCAAGATTGCAAGAGAAAAGTCAATAAACATTTGAGTTGGAGTGACTTCAAGAAGAAGGAAAATCCCCTATCCCAAGAAGTACTGGAATCGAAAAACAAAATAAGTGTGAATGTATACATGCATCAATAAAGCCATATACACGAGTGTAAGGAAATGAAAAGCTCTAAGAGATCAGAAAGTATAGAGAGAATATTATCGTCCAACTCAGGGACCTGCTCTTGCATGAAATGAGTAAGCAAGATAGATAACGATGAAACTTGAGGAGAAAGACAATCTGGAAATAATGAGAGCTAAGGAAGATTTGATAGACCAATTGACTACATATACGAAAGCCAACTCTGCTGCAGTTTAAAACCTCAATATCCGTAATGGATTAAACCTGATTAGCAACTTTATGTTACAATAGCATCCCACAGATATTCCAACAGTATGCCAAACAGTATATACTTTCAAAGAGAACAACCGGATTTTGATGGGTATCACAGAGCCTCTTCCGTAACGCAAACCAAAGACGAGTGAGGATCACACAACGCAGCATTTCGCCACACACTAAGTCGAATTACACAAAGGGTCCAACAAATGAAACCCGAATGAGTCTAAACGCAAAATCTAACAACACAGACACCATGAAGAGTTTTAAAAGATTACAACAAAAAGAGGTCAGTCAAAATACAAGCCAAGTAGTAAGAGGTTTACTTCGTACGTAAATGTGTCATTCACCAATCCTATGGTCGTAGGATTCAATTCTCGTCGAAACCAACAGATCTAGCCGAAATTTCAACGATTTGAAAACACTAAGACTGTCATAAAATGCCTAACATAGTTCATAAAGACAACAAATAGTTCACAATTCACAGAATCGTCCTCAATGTAAGCGGTTATTCGAAATTATTTCTAGATTGATTCTTTTGGATACAGAGTGATACGTAACCTTGGACCGTAAGTGTACCTGCAGTCATACGGGGATTGAGAAAAGGGCATGTAAACAAAGAATAGAAGACGCTTCAGGAAAATAAATCTGCCATCAATGAGTAAATCAATGCTAGTTTCTGAGCTCACTCAGGTGGTTCAAAGCAAACGCTGCCAATACAAATAGAAACCTCATCATCATCATAGACAGCAATACATCAGTGTTGAATACTGATGCTCAACTGCCACACAACCACGAAGGGGAAAAAAGAAGAAAGAGAAAAAAACCTCTATGAGAAGAGGGTAAAGAAAGAAGGAGAGTGGAATGGACCTAATTACTAAAAATAGCTACGTCTATATTCAAACATACAACATCAAGGCGCCTACACCTTAAAACCTCTCGTTCAACTATAATTCTAACATAATTACAACGCATCAACGAAACGCGACGCCCGTTAGGTGGTGGTTAGCTAGCCTAGACCAACCTAGTTTGAATCGTGTAATAATAGCCAATGCAGTCACGAAACAGACAGTGTGGTGAACACACTTATTTCAATATGAACGTGTGCGTGTGCAAAAATGATGGAAATTCAAACCTCGGGGTGTACAAAACATTTTATTGATTTAAATTGACCTGAGTTATATCACAATTTCAAAAGGGAACCATTAAGAGAGTAAACAGAAGACGGGTGGTTAATGAAGTCAGTCAAATCAATGCCAACCCGTAATCAGGCAGCCACTTGAACAATGGGTCTTGGCCGGCTTACACGGTGGAGGCTCAACAAGGCAGTTCCAAAGTCTGAACGAAACGTTTCTGAGCACACAGTGATGGGTTGTACAAGTGGATTCCAACTGTGGACAGAATCCTGCATCACAATGTCCTCGCTTAGGTGACCCGGTAAATTAAACGGTACTTTGACCGAGTGATTCGAACCCACTAGGTGAGATAGTATGGCGCTGTTAACCAAATTCGTTATTCCACTGCTAAGCCAAATTGGGTGATGTTCACGGACCTTTTCAGCCAAGCGTCTGAGAGTGCGGCAAACATAGCTATTCCACGGGAACAAGTGAAGGAGTATAAGCAGAACAAGGCTGCAGAAGCAGGTGGTTTATATTTTAGGCGTGGGCGCAAAGTATGCACGTTGTTTGATGGAGCAAAATGTTTTATTGACTGCAGTTGAGAGACTACGCATGAGAGTTTCAGCTAACGTACTTCTCACAAAAGGTAATCGGATGCGTACAGTTTTCTTTTCTGCTAGATGAGACTGATCATTTTCATTCCGCCACTGTACGGCTGTGTCTACGGACGTTTCCGAGCAGGCACTTTGTATGAACATTGTACTATGACTACCAGTTCTTCATCAGTCGTACCAACCACGCATACACGGTTCTGTTCGTCAAACAATTAAGTAGGTTTCTTCTTTAGGTAAGTGATACAAAACCACTTAAGTGAATGTACTCAACATTCCGAATACTCTTCGCGTGCATATCACACTGAATTGAGCCATCAACGTGGCAGCGTATACGTACACCTAAATAGCGTTCATTGATCATTCGTTATCCGATTAATTTCCCAATGATTCTTTCGTAAAACTGTGATATAAACGTGATGCATTTAACCCAATGACGAACCACTGAAAATGAGCTTGTTCGCTACACAGTATTTTTCAACCTACTTGCTTAACAGGAAAAAACGGGCTGTAATTAATTATTCTAAACTTAAAAAACTGCTGCAGTGACAGGCATACAAAACTGACCTGAAAAGAGTTCAACAGATCCACGAGTCCAGCACCCTGTTCGAACAGTCCACTCGTATCGTCACTCGCAGGCCACTGAATTGGCTCTGTGCCGAACACGTGCACCTGAGCAAGTGGAGTGGCTCCGGCAACCAATGCCTGTTTGATGCTGGCCGGATTGATAGGAATAAAACCTATTTCAGCTATTTGACTGGTGGCCAGTTGTTCATTTCGTTCTAACGCCGCACTTTGTAAATCAGAAAGTAGATAATGATCAAGTGATGACAGAAGAAAACAGTGGAATTCCAGTATAAGCTGACTGAATGCTCCTCAGCATACACAACGAGCAGAATGCTGAAACGTTTGTACAGTGGGGTAGATGCCTAGTCTACGTCCATCGTGGTAAAAGAAAGTCAGATAACAGGATGTGAAAATCTGATAGGGGGTGAACACCAATGATTCGCCTAGCGCAGTTTAACATTCTATCCTTATGGGATCTTCAAGCTACTGTCTAAAGCCGATCTTTGTGAATCGGCATGGTGTAAGTAAATTACAAAGAATGTGCTTCAATCACATAATCTAATACTCGCAATTGTACTGGAGACAGAAACTCCAGTGATTCCGATCTGCACTATGAGAGAAATCGCTCAAATGCAATAGTGAACATACACACATCCGTAGTGAAGTAGACCCACTAGTATAAAGACAACGATAGCTTGTAGAACGTTACAGCAAGTTACTTGTGGTTGTATCAGATTGTACAGAACCCATGCAAAAGGGACACAAGCAGATAAGTTAAGATAAAAAGATGATAAGCGAACAGGTTAAAATAGTCACCAGCTACAAGCTCCAATAATTTCAGTGTAGTACTGCAACCGATCGGACAACCAAACATAAACGCAGTGTAACTTCGTGTGATATGTTGGTATAAAAAAGCATCAACAATCACCAAGCAATACGTTGAGGAAGCCATTATCTCGGTGAAGTGTTGCGTTTCACAGCCGAACTCAGGTACAATATTACAGCACATTTTTAGTTAGTTTCTCAGATGAAACGTAACCTACATAGACGGAATAGTTACTAGACGAACTTGCTGGCTTTAGGTGGTCTGTGAGCTGTGGCACTGTAGTCTATCGTCTACGTAGTCCATGAACCATGAGGAAAGTTTGAAACTACCAGAAGAACTGCCGTTACGAGAGACAGTTGAAATGTTGTTGGAAAGAGAAAGGTTACTCATCATCATAGACAGCAATACATCAGTGGTTCACACTGATGCTTAACTGCCACACAACCATGAAGAAGAGTAAAAAGCAAACCCAGTATAGGAAGAGAGAAGGAAAGACAGGGGAAGGGGAGGGGACCTAGCCACTAAAAATAGCTACGACTACATTCAAACATACAACACCAAGGCGCCTACACCTTGCAAACAAACAACCTATGAAGACGGCTTACTTACGGCTTTAACTGCCGTGCGTCATTAAATGAACTCACTTCACAAACAACTTGGCCAAACAACGACAACATTCGCGCCACTGAGCTCGATTAGCCGCCATCTCACCCAGCGTCTCAAGCCACCGACTCCGTGAATCGCGAGGGCCCTAACCCGGGAGACCAACCCGATCTACAGTGACCAACCCCTTCATGAACGATTTCATTTGTCTACGCCAGGTTATCATCTATCCACGTCGCACCTTGGGCCAGTCGGCCACAGCGTCGTCCAGGAGTTTTCGATGTGGCAAACGACTAGCTGGCATCCTTAGTACATGGCCTAATCATCTAAGTCTGTAAAAATGTAGTGACTGAATAAAAGAACTCATTTGACAATCAGTGCCAAACAGTCGCTTCCTAACCTCCTCGTTGCTCACTCGATGGTGCTACTGGATATGAGCGATTAAACGCAGAAAACGGTGGTCAAATACCTGAAGGTGGTTCACGCCTTCTACCCTGAACGGTCAGGTTTCCCTGTCGTAAAGTAATACAGCCCTCACTGTTATCTGATATACGCGATCCTTAAGCTTCAGAGAGATACCTTTCTGTCGCCATAGGTGTCTCAGATTAGTAAACACTGTCCTAGTCTTAGAAATACGCGCCTCTATTTCATTCCCTACACCTCCGCTGCCGCCAATGATGCAGCTTCCCAGATATACAAACCGGTCAACAGCCTTATTTTAACATCAAAAGTGGTCGTATATTACAAATAACAAAAATCCAGTTCCTCGATAAATTGGCTGTGCAAAAAGGGTACATAGAGGGAGCCCTCATAGAGGAATCACATTGCTCCTAAGTTTCAACAAAGTGCTTGGTCAAGGAAGTTAGCAGTAGACGATATGCTATTTTATGCGTCTCACGTATACGGTTTGGTTAAAGAAACATCCTGCAGTTTAGTTACTGAAATAATGCCGAAGTTCCGTTGCATTACGCAAAACCGTAATCCTCCAGACGTGTTAGAAACTGGAGACCAGAGACTGATTCTGAAACCTTTGAACGGTGTACGTGAATCACAGTTGTCCAACCTACCATCACCTCTTCACATCAGTAGACATAAACTCATTCTACGAGAAATTACACGTTAAGGGTTCCAAAAATATGGCTATACGAAAATCACGCTGTCTGAGAATATTTCATGAAACAAACTTGAGGTCCTATTTACCTCGACGTGTTATGGTAATGCAAAACGTATGTGTGACAATGAACTCGGCAAGAATCTACTCAGTATGATAGAAAATAGAGTACGTTTGCAGACGGTTCGTAGCGCACCACCTTGCCTGATTGGTATGTGCACGAATGAGCTAAGGATTCAACCATTAAAGTCGTCAGGATCAATTCAATCTCGGAGTCCGCTAGCCAGGAAGATGTAACGGATAAGTTGAGGTGCGAACTTTACTGACCTCGCCCACCTGTTAAAAGTGTATTTTGCGGAGCGAGTTAAGAAAGTGTGGTGCAACAACAATATAGATGTTACAGTATGAACGTACGGTTCGCACCGATATAAGATCATATGTATGGCAGAAAGAGTCCCTAAAAATTACCGGAGAAAAGAAGGGAGGAAGTGAGGAACTCACCTGATCAACAAAGCGACCATACCAGTGACCACGGGCGAGGCCACACTAGTGCCAGACAAAGTCCGACATTTGCCGTCCAGATCGGAACTGATCACTCCGGTAGAGAAGGTAACCACGTCCGGTTTCACTTGACCATAACCGAAGGGCAAGGCCTGGTTACAATGCGTCACAACAGACCCGTAGAGAAAAACAGGCGCAGTCGAGTAGGTCAGATTGAGAAAGATGAGTAGATGGGTATGGCGTTAAGTAATCGGGTTACACGCCGTGTGGCAGCTATTAGTGTAGCACTACGCGTCACGTACGAGATAGACGGGTAGAGTAGTTGAAAGAAATATGAGTTCCAAACTGTAACCATGTAAGTGCTAGACGGTGTCATTACCTCCAAGCGACTTCTAGACCACGTAGGATAGAGATAGCTAAGGTGATACGATCGACGCAAATTGGACGTGGCCGGATAAACGTAACAGGCCGTGACTATTTTTAGTGTACTAATACACTTACGTTAACATGGGCGAACATGAGACGGTGAGAGTAATGGACAGCGAGTTTATCTGCCTGGTGTAAGAAAAGTATGAAACATTACAATAACCTTAAGGAAAAACAGTCGAGTAATGTTTGTCTGGTGTATTAATAATGAAAACAATGGAAGGTGACTGTTAGCATGGGCGACTCACCCAGGTAGTCATGCCTCGTGATGAAAATCGCGCCAGACGACCAGTGGCATCCACCCCGCCTACGCCCAGGACATCCATCTGGTCTGCAGGATTATTCAATGTACCGAACAAAGGACCGTCGTTCCCGATTGCAGAGACAAGAAGGATCTCGTGAGAAGACAACTCCCACACCTGATAAAGTGAATAAGGAGAGAAAACCCCATCAACTGGGGTAAACATAGTCAACGCCTACAGCAGGATTACTGGAATAACGGAGGGTAAGAAAATTCCAGGAAAAGTCATCACGCAGTAGTTAGTAAAACGCCATGTATTTAATTAGTTAAATCAATAACAGTGTTTGACGAGCCACGATTGATGGGCTGCATCCGGAGTTGCTGGTATCATACAAGCTGGGTCAGAAGCAATCATTAACAATTACAACATTTGCTTTGAACGGCACCAAAACGTGCTTTGGAGCATCCGTTACACACAAGCAGACGATTGAGAAGCGTTTAACAGACGACTCTTCAAACCGCTAGCGTCTCATGCAGCTAACATTATTATTAATGTCAAACGATACTAAGACGTAATTATCATATAGCCATCAAAAACATACTTGTTAAAGAGCAAAGGTTTAGCTTAGTTCACTAAAACTACTGTGGATCACGGTAAAAACTGGACAGCGAAATGACAGCTTCCAGAAAATAGACAAACACACCGAGAGAGAGCAATATTCTAGCGTCCACAAAACCTTTGTTTGTCTAACTTTCTATAGGTTAAAAGAGTTAAACATTCAACCAAACGAGATAACCAATGGTATTTCACTTTTTCAAAAAGAGGGCCGATGTCTATCAGACAACCACAAAAACATCAGCCTAGTGTCTGCTGCGACCAAGTCATTCACTGACCTCATTTTACGTTGTCTCACTAAGCCCTGAAAGAGTTACATGCGTGGAGAACAGGCACGATTCCGAACCGGTTGACAGTGTGTTGATCACACTTCGAACTTGTGACGGATCCTGGCACATCGGCACTCTTATAGGCAGCCGAAGGTCGTGGTGGTTTTAGACCTAAAGACTACTTTTGATTCGGTTGCTCGTAACGTCCTCAGAAACCGGCTTCTTCGCAAGGGAGTCCCAGGGGAATACGTGACTCTGCTGTGATTACTGTATGTCCATTCTACGAACAGAGTGTGGGTTTAGGGACAATCGTCTCGGGCGATTATCAGGATTGTCTCCTTTCTGTTCACTTTTGAGATTCTCAAACCTGCACTTAACGAATCCAGTGAGTTTGGTGTTGAGTTTCATTCTGGCGTCAGGTTGACCGACGTGGAGTATGCGGATTACATTGTTCCGCTTAGCCCCTCTACCGAAGCTATACAGACCATGCTGAACGAGAGGAATGGTCGAGCTGGTTTGTATGGGATGCGCTTTGCATCTCTGAAATGCAGTGTCGCATCAAGACTGAGATATTCTCACTCCTATTTTCCTCAGTGCATGGAATCCGCTGTGAACACTCTCACATGCTCAGGTAGCACCAGTGTGCCAATTGGTAGTACTGTTAATGAGATATCAGCGAGGATAGCAAAGACACCAGTTACCCTTGACAACCAGCGTTATATGTGGTAAATGAACAGCGAACGTTAACCCTCGACTGTACATGACATTTCCGCTCATTCTGATTGGACAAAATAATTTTCACGAGGAAGGAGGCAGTTTTGGACGGTAAACATGGATTCAGTAACAGATGCTTACCAGAAGCAAGGGCCACCTGTTTCTCACTGGACCGGTGTTCACATTTACATTAAATGTACGAATTATAGGAAGGCTGACTGGAGCTTGTGGATATCTTCTCATACAAATCGAGCCACTTAGTGCAATTGTAAAGGTTTGTTGCACCGCCAGTTAGCTGTGTTGTGATATGAAGTTGAGGAGCAACGTTTCGTGCAGATTGTGTTAACCATCTACAGTTGGGCTAAATCAGGCCTCAGCCACATTGGAATATGCTCTTCGGCTTGTTTGTGGGGGAAAAGCAAGTTTTGTCGTACTGTACATCACTGTCACTTGAAAGGAAGTTTAATGTGGACAACTGCTCTAAAACGTTTTTTTCTTCTAAACTGGTAGCATATCCATGGGGATCATGTTCAGCTGTGTTTCTTCTAATGTGTTCGTGGCTAAAGTAGAGCAACCAAACATTCTGGTCTTGCTCGAACGAATGCTTATCGATGACGTGGTTTCGATAAAATGAAGAAAATGACGAAGCCATTCAAGCCTTGAATTCTGTTCACCAAAGACTGTCAACAGGGTTTGGGTGCGAACGAGAGAACAGTTTACATGTCTTTCAAATTTTGACTGGAAGTCACCCAACTAGATCTGTTGAACGTTCAATGTGCCGCAAGTTAATGTGGACAGGACAATACATAATTTTAACGAGCTTCGCTTCCGTTGCGTAAAAAGTACTATGTTTGTCGGTGAGTCAGGAAATGCTTCTAGGATACAGTACAGGCTAAGTAAACAGAAATGCATGAAGAACTTCGTGCTAACAATTTTCCTCAATATTTTACACAAAAATAGACTAAAATTGTTCTCTCAACAAGTGCAATCGTAGAAGTTCCCAAAAAAGCAGCCTACATTAAGGTGTCTTACAAAGATGAATACTTTTGGAAAAACATTGGTGTCACAGTAAAACGCGCGAACAATGCGGCAGAACTCTCTTCTCCCACAAACGACCAATTATCACGACAACAATGAAGATAGAAGCCAGGTCCAAGGAGCATGTCGTAAACTGGCACAGATATGCAGTCTCCCATTCAGTGAGGACGAAACGCTGTTTCATCCATGGCTACGCAATTGCCGACCATGGGGCATAACTCTAGTATTGCATCATCGTCAGGGTGTTGAGTAATGCTCACAATTCACAGATTCCTTATTGATCGTCCGTTGTCAGCCGGTTCTAATGGGTCAAAAATGGTTGTTTGTTATCCATTGCTTTTCACGGTTTTAGCTGTGAGCCCGATTTCGGTCATTTAAATTGCCTTTTATATTTTGTTGTCATGCTAACCAAACTCTTACAACCAGCAGAGTATGTGAAATGAATTTTTGTCGCATTTTACGTCTTCGAACTATTTTAACCCGTTACTAATGGACAAGTCTTTCTGTATTCAAAGGATCGTTATTTCTACATTACTAGTTACTCGGTTGATCAGAAATCTTTCGATTTTTGATCGTCTGATATAACTGAATGACTTTCTGAGTATTTAGTTGGGGTCCATCTTTTAACGTGTCCATAGATTTATTGTTTTGCGATATGTCATCCTGGCCTTTACAGAAATAACGCTGTTTTCATCGGCAAAGTGCGCTTTGTTCACATTAGTAATAAGATATAGCAAGCACAATAACGTTACTGATGGGTAGAGTGTGAAGAGGTTTTCATATGCCGATGTGGATGGCGGTTACCATTGATCAAGATTACGCTCGAGTGTCCATAGCTGATCCTCTGACAACTCTAAGTTGACGGGCTTACTTATACTGTACACTTTCAAACTGTCTGGTGTGAACACTTCCAAGAAAACACCATTCTTTTAGTGTATTCTTCAACACACACTCCGAAATTCAATGGTAGCATATATAGTTTCTGACTAGCATGGGAACTCGTACAGATGCCGTTATTATGCCTAGGTGAGGCATAGTTTGTGAGGTCTGCATGTCAGATGGAAATGGAACATGCAATTATGGGATCCGGACTGTATCCCTCGGAGAATCGAGATTACACTGTTTGTCTCTGCTTGTGTGTTCGGTTGTCGTACATTTTCAACGCTTTCGAATAAACTTCCACACGAATGTCAATCCACTGGTGTGAAAAGCACTTGATTTTAGGCAACCGGAACCTCATCAGATACCGAAAGGCTGAAGCCAAAGCGCAAGATATCAATTTTAACAGACTATAATCGACAGAAAATAGGTAAATAAACGCGAGACACAGGGAAGCCAATTGGTAGACTCACTTTATCTACAAAAGGTAAATCAAGAAAATCCGGTCCACCCACGCTCAAATTGATCACGTGCAACCGGCGTGATATCGCGTAATTGAATGCGTCCAGAAACCATGAAGTATATGAGACCTGATTATCGGTGAACACACGGAATACATACAAGTCGGCCTGTGGAGCGATTCCCGGAACAGGGCAAGGAGGACGTTTCGCTGATGCACCAGAGGACAGAAGTGCATCGGAGATCATGGAGGGTGATCTTAAGGTGGCTGCGATGATACCAGCGACAAATGTGCCATGACCATGGCCGTCAACTGCCTCAAGTGGTGACTGGCGAGCGGTGGATTGCTAGACGAGCGGAAGTAAAGTATGACTTGGATCTCACTCCATGTAAACTCTTGATTGGTGTAGAATATTAAAGAATTCAAAACAAGCGCAGATTACAAAGGCTTTACGTTTTGATAATGTAACCTGAAATTGTTATCCCCAATCATGTCCAGGGATATCGTCACCTGACTCAAAAATCGATTCGATGAGCAGCAGAAGCCACAACGTGGGACAGAACAGCAGTTCCGCTTTCCTTCTCACTCGTTTATTATATTTATACCCACCAAATAACAAACTAATTTTACTCGCCAGCACGAGATGTAACTGGAAAATAGTATTCCACAAAAATTCAACAGTAATGGGAAAATGGATCTGAGCTTCACTTGGGCTAGCATTGTGATTAGTAGATCGTCTGCCAGGTCGCGTTCCAGCTACAGAGCATGTAGAGTCAGTCTGGTCAGCATGACTTTCCCGGTATAGTGGTCTAATGTATTTGGTTAGACTTGGTTGGTGAAGATTTCAATAGTGAACGTAAATAGATGGCAATCGCGGCACAGAATTATTGAAGTATTGGAACCAACCGGTGGATAGACAGTTGGTTGTTCGGACTTGGCAAATCGAAGTTTGTAACAGTGAGTTCCCTATAACCACTTCAGCAGTGCAGAAAGAAGACATACCGTGACATACTGTCACAAAGAGACTGGACCTTGACGCGGAGTGACGGCTTGCGCATCTCGATGACCCATTGGGCTAAACTGGACGGTGTGGCAGATAGAGTCACTCATGCCAGGCAGGTCAATAGGTAGAGGTCTGACAAACCAGTCTCCTGGTCCTCCAGGTTGGCATCTTCTTCCGGAAAAACGTACCAGTTCTGGTACACTGCCACCCACCCGCTGCCTTGCGGTATAGGCTTTTGAGCCAAAGGCTTTGGTTGAGAACTCTAATCGTTCTCCTGTTTAGGTCTGCACGCCCTGGCAATATCTGAGCCCACACACACAACCATGAGTAATCATAACATAAGTAATTCCATACTGCCTCGGCCGTATCGCAGTATAAACCGGGTCGCC
>LUCH01000325.1:236665-250672 GCA_013368495.1 Paragonimus heterotremus | reverse complement strand
ACTTGAACCACGGACATGCTGTTCATGAGGCAACCGTGTTTACCACTACGCCATTGACCTCACGTTAGGCACGACCGGATTATCATATGTGAGCACTTATGTGTGAAACTCTTTTAAGGCGATGCTCACTTCCAATGCCAATGCGTCTTCTGTATGCTCTATAGGCTAGCAAACCCTAGAAGTTTCCTATGGGTTTGAGAGGAGGCCGGCAATTCAAACGTTTTTATCTATCAAAGATATAGCCAGATCTTCATGATGTAAGTAGTGTGCCTCGCTTTTAACTCACGAAAATTGCTCCGTAGTCTCAAAATACAAGTGAGCAAATTGTCTACTACATAGTACGGCCAGATCACACATTTCAACGGCTGGATTGTCACCTATCCGATCAGTAGCCGTCTGTCATCAGAACGTCGACTGAAGCTCACGTCCTCTTCCTAAAGCTTATTTAATTAGTATATGCATACATCATAGTTCTTTGGATTAATTTTTCGTCGTTAAGACAAAAAAATTGCCAAGGGTGAGTCGAAAGTGCATAATTTTCAATTCATACTGAACGATGTTCCATCCGTTGTTAATTCACCAAAATGCTTACGTTTCAACCAGGAACTTTGGTTTACAGTCTGTTGCAGAGCCCTTCGAAATTAATTGTCATTCTAAACTTTCCTTTTGAGTACGAGTCACTTATAAGTTTCTCCACTAGTCCAGTTTATTTAAAATAATTCACGTTCCCTTCAGGTGAACTTTTACGAGATTAAGAATACGGCAGGTCAGTCCAAAACAGCATTTATCCCAGGAACTTTACAAAAGGTCCGATTGCTGGACTTCTGCTGGATTCTAAACAGCGATAAATGCAGTATGTTCAAGAGCGGTAAAGGCCCTACCAGCTGAGGGAAAACGCCGCGTCGAAGGCTGAATAATGTCCCAGTTGGACTATGTTACCAACCAGTTCCATTCACACCGCAAATGACACAAGCGCTCGATTGCTCCCGACATGATTACTCAAGCAGTTTACTTGGGAATCCACCCAAACCACTGTCGAACACTCAAGGAACTAGCCAGATCGTCGCGATGTGTACCACGAATAATGGTCTAGTCTTGGTGTAAACTTACGGTCCTTTTCTAAGTTGAAAAGCCACAGAAAGTGTCTCTTAGGGAGTCTGTTTTTTTCGTCCAGAACCCCCTCCTTCTTCAAGAATACGATTCTATCCAATCAAAATGAGCGGAACTGTCCAAAACGGTCGAGAGGTAACCTTGGCTTTATTTTCATCTGTCCCACCTTTGGTCCGCTATGTTCCTTGATGATGTATTGACCTTAGCTATTATTTTCGGCAACTGTCCTTCCATTTTCTGATTTGAAGTAGTTTTTAAGTCACTATGCATCATATAAATACCTCATAATATTCTTCTTTCCACAAACTATTTTAAAGATGAACAAAGCTGCATTTTGCACTCTTCTTTTGGTTTGTCATGGGAACAATTAACGGGGACAATCGCATTATTTTCGAGAGCGAGATTTTCCGTGTTAATTGCTACCAGGAGGAGAATCTGATTTCTGTCAAGCACACTACTATATCGTGGACGAACCAGTGTATTCTTTCGGGGGTTTACAACAGTATCCCAGCGTCCGATCATAGGCGTTGGTGACTGAGGTACCATCTGATGACACCGTCTAATCACTTAACCGTAAGACTGTAAGCATGTGTAGTTTATGTATCCGCTGAAACGCCCCAAGTTCTTTCAGAAATTTCCTTACTGGTTTACCCATTTCTCGCATGTGCCTAGGTTACTCTCCTTTAACGAAGGCAAACGAAATCCAACAAATCATTTCAAAAAACGTGTTTACTAATCACTAATAAACGGGGCTACATCTGCTGCTGATTCAGAAGAAAGATGGCTCCATTCACTTTTACAAAGCAATTGTGGAATTCTGTCTACTGTTCGTTAAGAAGCCTACAAAGCCTGAACGCTGATTTAGGCACGGAAACACTCTTCGTTGCTCTTTGAATAAACGGTGATTTAGGATTTTTGTTACACATTCATTGCGTGTCCATCACTTATCTGTTATCCTCGTAGACTGAAAGGTACGGGCGCGTAGATTACAGCAACTGTTCCCATAATGAGTTCTTTCAGGTCCACCTAGTGCCATACTTCTGTCATTCAACATTCATGTTTCATCGCCTTTAAAAGTTCACTAACAACATCCAGAATCGGATTACAGAGCGGGTTGTAAAAGTGTACGACTGCATGTCAATGACTGAGGAAAACATATGGCATTCATGTATGGAATGTTACACTGGTGACTGCAATCTTGAACAAAACGTAAACAGAGTCTATTCCCAAGATGACGGCCAACACAGACAGAACAAAACAGTTGTCGCCAGTCGGGTGAGCCACTGAAGATCACACACATGGTTGAGTGACAAACGGTGCCCAGGTGAATGACCGACATTCATCAAGAGTTAAGCTAACGCTATGTTAAGTTATTCCAATATTTTCTACCGAGCTGAAATACAAGGCACCTCCGCGTACTTACCGATGAGTGCGTGCTGAAATGGCTCCTGATCCATAGGTTGGTTATGCAACTAGGATCATAGCAAGCCCTTTCCCACATACAGTACACGGTTGAGTAGAGAACCAGCTTCAGCGTATTTCCCAAACTGAAGTAACCACTGCATCTTACAGAGGTATTGTCAATCTACGCGAGCGAACTCAGCTGATAACCAACTTTTATATGAGTTGACATGAATGTGACTGATGTGTGGTTTCATTCCATTTTTAAATCCAACTAACAATCCTAAACTGGTTCACTACTCAGGGAATCTAATGACTGATGTACTT
Organism: Paragonimus heterotremus; assembly: GCA_013368495.1. Lineage (NCBI taxonomy): Eukaryota > Metazoa > Platyhelminthes > Trematoda > Plagiorchiida > Troglotrematidae > Paragonimus > Paragonimus heterotremus. The sequence goes on along the minus strand of LUCH01000325.1, from coordinate 247,834 downwards.
TCTCTATTTTCCCTTATTATCGACGTTTCGTGGTGAAGATCTTCTTAACCCGTGTTTCATTTGCGAGAAATTTCTTCCTATATCTAACTTCACAATGTCTTGTTAACCAGTAGTAACTCAACTAAGTTATCACATTTCAGTATTCCTTATAGACAAAAATACTTCAGTTGCGTCTTGCCAAATCCGTCTTAATAACATGAGTGACTGTCGTCTCAAATATGATCGAATGTATTTTGTCGCTCTACTCTCCATACCATACATTTTGCATGCTAATTTCACAAAAACAATTGATGAGATGTGCTCGAAATATCTTGCGTTTTATTGGCCATTCTACAAATTCTGATCCTACACCGTCAACTGTTGAAAGCCTCCCTACTGACAACTAAACTGGGCACGTCTTCAAAGAAGACTTGGTTTATTCACTCACCAATGCCTCCTACTAGTGTATCCGTATGAATTGTTGCGCGGTGATACACTCAAGGTGCAAACTGACCTGATATTTGGAGAGAGGGGTTAATGAAGCAGCAGATTTGTAAAAGATGAGGTTAAACATAATTTCGAACAAGACTGAGAAGAATTTCATTTCTAACGAAGGACGTTCACGTCTAATTTTAGCGGTTTACACCAAATAGGATATTATGGCCCTATGTAAATCAGACGCACGATTCAATATTGTGTTTCATGCATTAATTGATGCATGTTTGATTCATCCTATGAGGAGTGAACATTATTAAAATATACATATGTTTCTGTCATAAGTACGCCAAGTATCTCCCAAATGTCTGAAAGATCACATTTTGATAAACCCATTTGCCGGTGTGTAGATGAATGTACGAAACCAGTGTTACTTATTACGTTAGGAGATTACGATAATTTTGGAGAAAGGGCAGTTTCATGAAGGGCGAAAAATATGCGTGCATTAAACAATTTCTTAAAAATCGTATTTAAACTTCTTCAATTCGATGATGATTTCCGTTCTGTATGGGTGATAAATAGCCACGTCAGCAACGAAGTTTGCACCGTCTTTGAAGATAATGATGCCGGGCTTAAGAAACGAGTTGAATGTGTGGTCATGGGGTTCTGGAATCAATGAGAGATTGTGTTTGTAAATTTTCGAATTATTAATGCCGTTACAATGTTGTCATCTGTATCCGTCAGAATGGGTAACCTGGTATAATTGAATTAGGTGAAACAAATTTTCATGACTGTTATGACATGTATACTTTAATTCCTCCAGTGATTTTTAGACTACAGTGTGAACAACGGATTTTCATGGGTAACAGGCCTACTGTAAGTATAAGCGGGATGTGCTCCTGGTTGGTTCCATAACCGGTTATGCAACGCGGCTTTTGTTGGGGTATGTTACAAGCAAGCATCGTCGTGTGTATTACAAAGGGCTTCACGTTATGTTAAGTTTGCTTGTTCTCGGGATGCTGACGTTGACATGAGAGTAAGAAAAGGAAATGGCTGGTCCGTGGCTTTGTACCAAGCCCATTGCAGAGTTGAAGACTTCGACGACACATGTTTTCGCTACGGGATCTATTCACAGGCGTACGAGAGTGATGATGGTGTATTTTGAGATCGCTGGACTTAATAACTTAATAAAAGTAAGTGTCCGACGTTTACGGTCGGTCGCAGCCATCTCTTAGTATTCATCTTCACTGCCTAACCTGAATTATTAGGCATCTTTCTTTAAGCAGATTGAAAGTGGCTGGTGAGTGGCGAATTCATCCGTAAGCTTTCTTTTCTCTAGATGAGATTTCACAGATGTTACTATCACCTCAAATGGCAATTTTTATAGATCACCACCTGGAGCTGTTAGCAAGAACTCTCCTCAGTTGAATGTTATACACATAACAATGAAGGGCTGATTGTCAAAAACGGTGATACATTTTTCTGTATGCTTTTAATTAGATGCACTGAATCTTCCACTGGTTCAGGACCAAACCGACTTCAAGCAGACTGTCTTGCCAATGTTCCAACTTGGTTGCCAGCGTGTCTGTTGAAGGAGCAGATAGCATGATATCATCCGCATGTGCCAGTTACTCCAAGTCAATAAAATACTTTATGCAAACCCCAGGTGAATTTTTAGTCCAACTGACCGGCTGGTACGCCTAGGGCGAAGTCAGAATCAAAAGGGAATGAGGGAGGTTCGTCCAAGGCCATTATAAAAAAAAATACAGTGGACAGAGGCTCACTCTGAGGAACCTCTTTAGAACAGTCATACGTGTTTCAATATAAGATTTACCAGAGGTGCAGAATGAGAATAGGTAGTTGCTCAAAATGATGGGTGAACCGTGAGCAGTGGTTTCTATTATTAGATAGTCATGGAATATGTGGTCGAAAGGTTTAGGTATAGCAATGGTTCCAAACGAACAATCACGGTACATTGAACGAGAACGTTGAAAAAAGCTATAGTGAATACTCGTCATCTTAAACGTACCATCTCAATGTAGAAAGCCAAACTGTTGCCGATCGGAGAGAAACAACGGGGCCGGATGATTAAATAGGATGTCATGAAAGCACTTTGTGGTCACCGAACGAGTAGAAACCGGACAGAAGTCAGATGGTATAAGCAGAGTGGAAACGTTAGGTAGGAATGTTATGCTAGCAGTGTTCATTTATGAATGAAGTTGCTCAGTAATCAGTAACAAATTGAAGTGCGTAAATGTGGCTACGTCATTAGGCATGAAACGGCCGGATTCGGGAGCAGACCATTCTAGGGGACGGATTGCATAGGTCTCTTCAGCTTCTCAGATCGAGGCGAGAAGGTTAGTATCACAAGAAATCAAACTCCATACAGGACGGTTGTCACAGACATACTGGACATCGAACAACGTACTACGGTAGTCCGTAAATCGACAAAACTTGTATTCATTACTAACAAAAGCATTTACCCATCGGCCACCAAGTACTATTCTTGTTGTGTTCTTTTACCTTCGCTTGCAAAGGTTTTTTACGTGTTTAACTGGAACCCGTCGTACGTGATGATTGTTTTCATCCCCATGATTCTTTGTCGCCATCGTCCTGATGGTCTCTGTATAGCAGAAACGTTATCAGGTTGAAACTCCAACAAACCTAACACCTGAAAAGTCGATCAGTTGTTGAGTTCCAATATCATAGTCATTGGAGGTTTCCAGAGCATCGTAATCGAAAAAGACCGACTGGAAAGTCTATGGGAGTGCGACAGATGCGACCATTTGTGGGTGATGTTCAACTCAGAATAACTATAGTCTTCACTGCTTCAGTGGGTAATGGGGAGTGACACAATGCACGTGGATATCCTGGACGCACGATTATTAGGTTTACTCCCTGTATGTTAGGCTTGCTGGACTCCAATTTGCAACTACTAGTTCTTCGAGTGATTCATGTGGCGTCACTTAGGGCTGGTCTAACAGATTGGCCTCCAATTAAGGCTTATCAATTTAATGATCTATTGGGTTAGAGCATGGTGAAGAAAGTTGGCCTTGAGATCCGGTCACACTTTTCCCATCGAGCCCGATGTTCAAACGTCGATGATGACTTGTAGGTGAATGACTGATTTTCGTCTGGAAAGTTGTCGAAAAGTGGAGGATGGTTGTCCAGTTGATCATCCGAGGCATTTATCGGTGGACCGTGGCTCATGACAGAGTTACCTATGTGTAAAATAAAGTTCGGGTGCTTCGGTTGTGTTGATCCGATTGCTAGAAATGACTGAGAATGTGGTACGTTTGGTTTGGAGGTACATAGCCGCCTGACAGAATGACGATGTTCGGAAAGAAGTGTCCGGATCGACGCGGTTATGTGAGATGTGTCTTGAGAGTCGGCTGGCTGGATACAACTGCCATGGTAATTGATGCTTTGCGTTGTGTCTGAAGCTGGTACATTTTACGGGATTTAGAAAAGGGGTAGTCTTCCTGTGAAGCGAATGCAATTGCTTTCTGATGCTCGCCGCTGACCGATCTATCGTACGACCGGAGATGGCTGAATAGATACGCCTCAGCATAGACTTAGGAGTGCAACGGTCATTCGCGGACCGAATTTACGCAGCAATTTCTGACGGTGACCAATAAAACCTAGCGAAACTAAGAGGGGACAGATGGAGTGTGTTATATTCCCCATGATGATTTTGACGTTCTCGTTACAATAAGCCAGCTTAGGAGGTTATTCCAGAGTGGGATCGGAGGTCTCCGTGTAATAGAGATAGGCGACCTGTCAGATTTCGGACGTGTGTCGCCAATGTGTACACAAACATCAACACATGCTAAACTCTGCATAGCGTTGAGGCTAGATCTGATACGCTGACTGGTTAAGGCTGGAGTTTGTATAATCATGGGTCAGTGCTTCGTTAATAGTTGACAAATAGTCAGTTGGGTTACCATCTAGAAATTCACGGGTTAGCGCCCTAGGAGGACAAAGGTGTCCTGGTGTTGCAAAGTATCCCACTCAAACAATAAATATGCTCAGAATAATGACTAACTGGGAAATCCGCATACAAAAATTACGTTTGTATACAAGTAAGATTTGTCTCCAATTTGCGTTGATAAAAGTAATCAGGCGAGTCGTGAACACGGAAAACGTGCCCAAATTTGACAATGAAAGGTGAACTCAGAATAATTTCCACGCAAATAACATGTGCGATATCATCGATTTACACATAGTCGGATAGAACATACGAAGTATACTAGAGCTACGGACAAATCGTATGAGTGATAAGAGCCACTCACAGACTTGGAAACTAGCTCGAAGAATGATGAGAAGTGACTCAAGCATGTATAACTTACGACAGAATTCATTGTGAAACAATAAACAAAACAGATTAGGAGCTTACCCAACTAGATATCGGAAGATTGGAAGTTTATCAGAAGCGAAACCTCGTTACAATGTGCAACTCTGTGATGACTCGTAAGTCATTGAGCTACTCTTGGGAAGATCCCCCATTTCGTTGATGATACTATGTCCAACGATAAGACAGAACGAAGTTTACGAGTACTGACCCACTTTTCATGAGCTCAAAACATTTACACATTCTGACCACACCTGGAAATGTAACTTATTTTAAATATCGAGGCAAGGTTCCATAGTGTGAGAATATACAGAGAGACACGAAAATGAAAATGCAAAATATAAAAATTCTGACTAACCAGACAGCCGCAACGCCAACACAAATCGTCTTTAAACAAACAAAGGAAGGTATTTGACATCGGATAGCCAAAGCCTTAACAAACTGGAGGAGAGGTTTCCGGTTGCTCCGAGAACTCACAGACAATGACTTAATAACCTTAATTCTGTTCCTGATTGAGATATGTACCTTGTAACTGATGATTCTGAGTGTCGCCAGTTCTGCTCTATACGGATGCTTAGAGTTTCTGGTTAGTTTTCCAACCATTCGCGAACATGCTGCTTGATAACAGAAGCTAGCTATCTAACTGCCTTTCCCTGTGTCACTCTTACCACAGTTACACTAATATTTGTATAAAAGGTGTATAAAAAGCATCTTCTGATTGTTTTTATTTCAAGTTCATCAAGAGGACTAAGTGTATTCAAAGTTAGAACCCTCGCCCGTGTTCACATCTGACAGAACCGGTTTTAGAAACCTGACTATCTGATCACTGGTTGCAATTAAGACCACCCAATTTCTTTCTACACGTTGTACAGTAGCAGTGTATGAACATCAATCAGTTGAACAAAACGAACAAGCTGTGTGTTCACCGGTAAGTGCTTCAGTGAACTCCTGGTCACATGCCCAAGTTCCCCTCTTTATACTCTCGCCAGACCTGTTCCAGTGCAATAGTGCAACCCCAACAGACACCTTGCAGGAAACTAGCATACTTAAGTTCCGCACGTTCATTAGAGCTCATCAGTAGCGTACGTCTTGTCCCGATGTAAGACCCAGGATCCTGAGTATCCACACAATGACCACCGTTCACACTATGTGCGATCAGACCAGTTACTGATCACCAAAAATGTCTGGAATTCAGTTGCGCATGTACCATCCTACTTCACCAACGGCTGTACGCGTGGATTCTGATTGATTTCCTACCTGTGCAGACCAAAACCTGTGTTTTCCTGATTACGGGATTCATTTCCGAATGAATATTTTTGTTTGAAGTGAACTGCTTACAGAGTCCGTAGGAGTGCACAAGTTGGCAGAAGTTATGTATATCCGGATATATTTCACTCGAAACAGGGCGGACCACAACACAGCTTTGTTGCAGGTGATAGATGAAGCTTCAGCCATATGCACCATCCAGCGTGTAACTTGAAAAAAATCAGAATACGATTATTCCAACGAAGCTGACGTGGAATGTAGGGAAAAAACAATAGAAAAGATTATATGGCGACTGGTAACCCCAAAGCTTATGCTTAACGATAGCACGCGTTGAAAGGCGAAGCGCCATTTCGGCTTGCCGCAATGACCTTGTTGAACAAGCCGTTTAATGATGCAGCTCCTTATCGTATTCACTGAATATGCAGTCGATGGCGCCTTCACAACTTTATCCTGTGACGTGTTCCGAAATGAATGTATTCGGATGCTGAATGCTTGTGAGCTGTGATTTAAATACTTTGTTTAGACATGTCTGGATATGAAAATAAACGCAGCGTTCTTATCTTTTCATTACCCTGTCACCGACAACCATACCTCTCACTATAAATAAAGTTGATACGCTTCTGTACTTAGCTCAAAAAAACTTCATCATTGAAATAACCAACATCTAGGTGCTTTCAGTGTGGACTGCCTTCCGACGTCATTATAAAAGTCGAAGCACCGAGTCATCTTTCGGGGCCACTGATGTGCGGTTCACCAACAGGCAAAGATGATACGAAGGATCACTTCGAGGTTTTACTTCCCTCCAGGAGAGTAGTGGTTACAGTGACAATACTAAAAATACATAGACTGCCCTTTATTCCAAAGGTCAAGAACGTCCAGATCACTAGGTGCTTCACAAGCATTATTAAACCGCACCTTATATGGCAAACTTTCATCTCATTGACATTTAATAAAACCATAATGAAAGTCGTGACATTTATAAAATTGTTAGCAATGTTATATATCTATATATGTTGATGGTAAGCGTACGTGAAGAGGCAGTCAGCTGTGGTATGAAGTATTATCTACATGATTCATCTGTGGAATTCAAAAATTGTTATATTATGGGTAGCTCCCGAGAAGGACGAATCATCAGGTACACAGATACGTGTTAAAAATGTTGATGTGTTTTAATTTCACTAGTTATTGCTTTTCTTATCTTATAAGGTGAAAAATATTAGCCAATTACTGTTGACGTGTAAACTAGCAAACATCAACCACCATTCACGTAATAGTCGAGGGAACATTTTGCAACCAGTTAACGCTAATGTTACAAACTTACATGTTCAAAGCATTTTTCTATCATTTAGTCAGTAGAACCAGCTGCTTACAGAGGATGTGCGTTTATTTCGTTCAAAGTTTTGTTAATACTATTCAAATTTGCTTGTTTTTTATTTCGTTCTTAAAGAAGGGTTATAGTTAAACTCCCCTCCTGACTGTCAATTTCTTTTCAGGATTTTCAAATGTCGACCCTTGCATTCAGTGCCTATGATTCTCAGTTTTATTTTTCTCGGCACACGACATGGTTAATTTCAAATACAATTGGGTACCACATGATTGGATGCTTTTATAATGGCTCAAGGCCAACATTTCAGTAATCAAACATAACAAAGAAGGGCCTTAAGCAAACTTAACGAATCGTCGAAACGGACTTACTTCACAATAAGTGCAGTGGGAATGACCTTCGACCTGGATTATTGATCTATTCAGCCAAGCTGGTTGCAAGCCTGATCGATCAGGCAGCGTAGTTAGGCCAAATGAATACCTTTGGTTAACCAATGTTTTGATTTACGGATAAACATTTTTGAGGAAATGTAACTTGCAAAATGCACGTCGCAGGTCAGCGAAATTCACAAGTGTTCCTGATAACCTTACAATACGGAATCGCTAAATAGGAACATATCCAGAAGCGTAATATTAAAAGGTGATCAGATCAACCATCTAAATATTCAACTGTTGAACTATTGTACCTTCTGATGATCTTCCATCGCGAGCCACCCGCCATAGAAACAGTCATACGTTAGCATATTTAGATGCCTGCATCCTGTCACCCTTTTAGGAACGGAAACACCGGTTTTACCTACTTCAGTCACTGGTTTCATTGATAGATCGAGCACCAATTTTTAATTAAAAATTGGTAGACGGGCTTTTGCATAAAACTTCACCATTACAAGGCCGGCAACATTTCGCAAAATGGCCGAATGCTGTCCGTTCGTTCTTGCTTTTTCAAGGCGGTGGTTGGATACACACGCTCCGACCATTGTCCATTTGTCTGCGCTCTGGGCGTTGGCCTAACCATGGCTTTGACAAACGAGGCGAGCGGCTTATCATCACCGCCACCGCATGCCGGTGACCTCGTGCGAGTAAGATGAGAGGATGACTCACACATGCGCACGACGTATGTGTGCGCATTATCTGGTAGATTTAGGTCAAGGTCAACCAAACCTACCGGCGTTCGCCATTAGGCGATACACTTACACGGCTAGACGACAGGGACACGTTACCGTTTTCTTCGAAGAGCAGGTAGGCCCCGAATTCTGACGATAAACACAGTAACCATTAGGGATCGAAGTCACAACCTACTGTTTCTGGTAAGGGTTGTAGAGTATGTCGACGCAGCAAATCGCGCCCTAATCACCTTTATGTTTAGCATTGGGTGAATTATGTGTAAAGGTGAACGCTAGCCATCATAAAATAAAACCAATTTGGGTATGATTGTGGTTTAGCTTATTTCGGTCAGCACTATATCGCATGGAAAAGTGTTAGTGCTCAGCTCAGTTAAAACGGCCTAAGATCAGAAATACTTCATACCCCGCAAATAAGATCAACTTTGTCGCCGCAGGTCGATTACACCTGCATCCTTCATTTAGTCTTGTTCCTTTATGACACCGTTACTTTAGATTAAGCTAATCGGCAACTAACCTGGACACTACCCAAAGCTAGTATGAATCATCGGTGTGCAAATGACTTTCTCTAACGTATGTAGTACCAGCTGGCGATAGAACTCAAACATTGGCTTAACAGTCTACTGGATCCTAGATGGGTGGATTCTGGAAACAATGAATTATCAAAAAGTTAAGAGTAACAGAAGTCCGGAGAGTCAGATAACTGTTATCGGATGTGTGGTGCACAAGAGGGTTCACCCTGACTTTTTCGCTCAAAAAGGTGTTAACCAGAGAAGATAGACGGCGTTTCAGAACTACTAAAACTGCTGTTCTTACACGTGAACCTACGCTTCGCCTACTTTCTCAGTCCCCATACAAACACTGCGATGGCGAGTGGATGGTGATGTTTCAAGATGTAGATAGCACTACACAAGGTTGGACAAGAGAATGGACAGCTAACCGGCTGAGAGCTGGTGGAATGAGCACATGGTTGTCATTCGCTTCTTGTCTGAATGTACGCGGGTGGAGTCCGCATTCGTACAGAGTAAGTGGAACCATTCGGCTTTGTTGTTCTTATCGTTATCGTTCTTGTTTCTCACTTCAAGACACCGGTCGATTAAGTGACCTCTGCCGAATAGCAGTCATTCATTCAGTCCACCTTTTCTTTGAAGTAGCACAGATCCACCCAACTAGGCATGCTGATCGTCAAACACAACGGTATGGCGACCGGTTGGAATGTGGAAGGCAGCCTAATGAGTTTAGACCACTGAATTTCCCGTTCGAGTTCATCAGTAACAAAAGAAGACAAATAAGGTGAAGTGTCAACAGTTCGTTTTTTTCTCTAGTCATGAATGCAAAACACCAGAATGTATAGCACATTACAATGTTCTGTCTATCACGTGATCTTTGAATCTACGATAAAGAATGAGTGAACGAACACACAGTTGACTGGAACACGCAAAAACGAAACAGGTAGTGGAAGCACAACGTGAAAACAAAACCAGACATCAGCCGCTGCAGGACACATCATGGAAACAGGTTATGTTGCCAGTGCCCACGAACTCGTTTAACGCCTTATTGTGCAACTGGAATCTGAATCCATTGGTATTCTCTGACACAATGTTAACAAGTACTTCCTGTCCTACCGTGTGTGTACAGACTGTTGACTCATACAGTCTGTCTGCACCGGAAATGATGAACGTCCTTCTTTAGTGTAGATCCCAGCCGTAGAAGCAGTGATCAACGCGATTGTCTATTGGGAAAGTAGGACTCAGTCTAAACCCCAATTATGATAGTGACGCAATACTGATAAGGCCTAACAAGAGGGAACCTCAGGTCTAATATGTCGTTCCGAAGCAGACTGTATGTAAAATCTAGCTCACTTCGAAAAATTGCGATCATCCGTAGGAACTGTTCAGGTTGTATATCCGACTAAGTGTTCCACAGGATCCTAGAGCCTTCGATACACACTTATTACCACAATTTAACGCGAAAAGAGGCGACAACTAGGATAATTAACAAGGGATACTCGCAGTAGGTTGAGTAAAAGGTCAGTGTAAATAGTTAATGTCTAGGTGTCAATGATCCTAGGAGAAAGGAAAGGCACAGTCAATGTTCCGTACAAGAAAGAGAGGTCAGACTTTATTCGTAGGATTCTGAATGAAGTAGGAGTTAAGACTGGTTTTTGAGAAATAACAACTCCTGATTAATCTGACGAGTCCGACACCAAATGAGAGAACACTTAACTGTGCCCATAAATTAGGGAGTATAGATTCCTTGCAGATGTACTATGAGGAAAGTGAGCGGTAATTACAAGCTGGAATAAGTGTTCACTAGAGGCGTAGTGTGAAATCGCCCGGAATTAAATCTGAACGTCGATTCACGTTTGCAGATTCCACAATCAGAAGAACGTGTAGCGAACAAGCTTGTTTTCGGTGATTCATCATCAGGCTAAATACAACACATTTATATGGGTCAATCATGTGAGAAAATATACAGTAATGAATCGAACGGATCGTTATCAGTTTCAGAAAGTTCACTTCGATTGTACAAACCACTATCGTTACAGCCATCAATCATTTGTACAATCGAAGTGAACTTTCTGAAACTGATAACGATCCGTTCGATTCATGACCGCATATTTTCTCACATGATTAACCCATATAAATGTGTTGTATTTAGCCTGATGATGAATCACCGAAAACAAGCTTGTTT
>LUCH01000325.1:219959-235380 GCA_013368495.1 Paragonimus heterotremus | reverse complement strand
GTAAGGGTATCCCACTTTTGTGAATCTTAGGCAGGCCGTAAAGTCTAGGGATAACAGTGCCCACTGGTCTGACTCTCGAAAACGTACTTGAATCGATAAGTCCCGTCTGTTTCAAACATCGCAGTGATTTTTTTAAAGCCTTCTCTATAGCTATCGTTTTATCCTTCTCGTTGTCTATACTTCCAAATTTGGTTGTATCTTCCAGCAATCATCTTCCACAACCATCTGCCAAGAAATCTGAAACCTCTAATGATTAAATCGGTTGGGTACGTGTTGAAAACATTCATGAACATTCAGTTACCCTATCTGACAAAATCATGAAGGCTGATGTTTTTATACGTAGTATCAACGGTTGTTAACTTTGGTACATAAATCGATCTGACTGACTTGCATTGGTGGTTGTATAGGTCAAAAACATAAACACAAATTTCGAAGTGGCAATGAGAAGAAAGACATTGGTAGATTTTGTATTGCCACCTTAGTACAAAACTACAATAATAAAGAATGTGCACACATATGTGCATAATGATAGCGGTGTGGGTGGTGAATAAATAAAATGGCAACAAAACACTGCTGTTTACTTATTATGCTCTCTTCCAGTCGTATTGATCGAACGGATTCCCTTTTTGTTTTCAGCTCCACGCACCTCCCTCTCACGAATATCCGTGAGTGGAACGCACTTCCAGTCATTGTTTCTGAGCTAGTAACTTAAAATCTGAAACTGTCGGAATATTGCGTTGATTCACTACTAATTTGCGTCTAATGTTCTCAACTTTTCAAATGGGTTACTTGATCTGAGGTGGCTTCTTTAAAACAAGAGCAAAACTAGCAATAACTATTAATTTCGACTGCGCAGTTGAAATCGGCGCATGTTACAGAAAGATAACATTGGTTAGATTAACACAGGTTGGACATTACTTTCATGGATGAAGTATAGGTGTTAATGATGTTATCAGCCTACTGCATTTCTTCGGGCTGCAATTTTTCGGCATAATTCTATTTATCACGTAGGAAAAGTTACAGTATCAATAACGACTGCGTTCCAACTCCCATTTCAATATCAGTCTTACTTCTTATTTGGTTGAAGTAGCTTGGTTTAGGATTCAAGGGTCTGATATATGAAGGTAACCTCAGAGTCAGATGAACTTGATTTTGCTAGGCCACTACTAATAAAATCACCTTGAGTGATTGATCATTCAGTCAATGCACATCCTTAGAGTTGCACCAAGTCTGAGTGTGGGTCACATAGTCTGTCAAATCTGTGCAAAGTGGGCTGTACAGAACAGTATACTTCATTCAAGAGTTCATACGTTTAGTCAAAAGTTCAACGACTCTGTTCATAAGAGAGAGTCTAGAATGGATTATATCAATGCTCTGTGTTGATTACATAGTTCACGTGAAGGCAGACAGGGCACAATAAATCTGATGTAAATGAATTATAATAGATCAACTATTATATGCAAGTCTGAAACGGTTAAATTAAGCTCAAAACGTAGTGCTCGTCAGTAGTGGATATCATCGCCACTGCAGCTGGGGTTCAAGTCCCGGCTGCAGTGGCTATGATATGCACTACTTACGAGCTCTAATGAGAGCGAAACTCGAGTCCGGTGCTTCTTCTGTTCGAAAGTGGTCGACTGTAAGTTCTATGGGAATGCGACAGCTGCGATCAATTGTGGGTGATGTTCAATCTATATGAAAATCCAAATCCCCTACTACTCACCAGTAATCAAAACCTAGTGTCCAACACGACCCAACTAATCGCACGGTGCCTCACATACTCCCTGAAGTGCAGTAATGGTGCGGATTCACATAAATGGATTGGGAAGCATGGTGGGTGTTTTGTTTGCCTATTCAGCAAGCGTGTATATGTAACATGTCAAATTTCGTTCCATGTTTTCAGTGTACCGATAATTGTTGAGATTGTGTAAAACTGAAAGGTGGCTAAGGTGGCTTTATTGTTATTGTTACTTACAAGCTCAGTGACGTTTTCAGGGCAACGATCATTTGCTACCCTATCAGATGAAAGGAGACCATCGGTGAAATCAGGTTTTGCACAGCTTGTTTACCCCGTTGGTAGGCCACAAAGCGCTTTATTTAATTATCACCTATACTGGCCAAGCAATCGAAGTGATCCGCCTCGTTTTACGTGGTATTACAATCCTTACTGTCCTGTCTAGGAATACGTGACTGAGTTAACTGATGCGTAAGCGACGGACAGAGTCGTATACCTCTTCCTTACCTTTGCTGCATTTGTCTGATCTTTGCTTGCCGTGATGAAGTACACGATCATCATGGTCAGACATACTGGTCACCATATTCTGACTGGAAACAGAGCAGCGTTAATGTCGTCAGCCGCCCGGTTGTAAACAGAACTGTAAAGTTTTTCGTGTATTACCATTCTAGCAACTCAAACGGTAATTGGAAGACGATGCAAGCGATGCAGTCAAAGCTATACAGCCTTGAGCACTTTTTACCATGTGTACTTGTGGAACGGAAAAATAAATCCAACAGATCCACTTGATGTCTTCGTGTATTTTGCAACTTAACAAAACAGTGTATTGTCAAACATCTTGGTAATTATTTTGGGTTGATGACTTCTTAACAGGAACTGCAAGCGCACGTTATAATGCAGTGTACCATTAGGCATTGTGGGTGTTATTGCAACCCTAGAATCTTATTGTTTCTTCACTGTATAACTCAAAGGCGATGCAGTCAGATAAACTAGCATCTCCGTTGTGCCAACACGTACGACGGAAACGACACAGCTGGGAAGACTGCCTGTTGTCTCAGCTTTCCACATGAACTGTAACGTTGAACTGGCGTGGACCTGAACAGTTTGTAGAAGATTAAACGGCGACCACTGGAACAACACTGGTATTACAGTACATTTTTCTGTACCTCCAACCGGTTTCTTCTTTTTTGGACAAATCACTTTGGATTTAGTCGACAACGCTTCGCGTTTCCAACCCAGGCACTTGCATCTGAACGGCTGACTAGATGGCCATCATTTTTAACAAGAGATTTATGTGCTATTTTGTAGCTTACATTCACCCTCGCTATTGTGGATGGTCACAGTCCACCTCGAACTGCCGGCTTGTGTTGGCTACGGTCACAACCACTCAGCATGGTGGGTGGAATATAAGTTATGCTTGAACAGTGTGACGTGTGTTATTGTCATTTGCTAGAAGCTCATTGTACTGTGTGCTACAAAACTGGAAAACCAAACTGTGTATCAAAACCCTTGCGTAGAACGGGCTCACAAAAAGCAGCATAGCGCGGCTTCACTGTGCGAAAAAAGCAGGTGTACCGCTGATACTCTTTGTAACACACTCGAAATGTGTAATGCCGCATGTGCTTCCAGAACGTGCACAGTGACAGCTTGGGGAGGCCTGCCAGACGAGTTCATATTGAATGTTCGGATATTTGCTGAAAGAAAGCCTTTGACACATAGCTGGTTCGGAATTACTCCACAACCGCCCTCGTGAAGAGACCAGTGGGACAGTACTGGCATACAGTTGATGTTCCAGTGTATAACAACCCAGCGTCGGTCGATACTTCGAAACCAGATAAATAAGAATTGCCCACCACGTAAACCTCAAGGCGCGCTGTTTGTGCAAGGGAGTGCTTCCTACGGCTCCTGCCTCTCACAGTTCGCTAGCAGTCTGTAATGTCTGCGCTGCAGAATCTCGTTGTGTATATATGACTAAATAAGCCATAGTTTGGTTTGCTCATTTTCTGGCCTGTTTATTGCAATTTTCATGGGTTTACTTAGAACTGGTAGCCATCAGTTACGCGGGGTTGACTTCTCGGTCTGTCATCTAGATGACACAAAAGCGTACGTTATTGCGATGCCGGTCTGGCAGTAATGACATCTTATCAGTAAAAATTTCAAACCACTTTTTTACGATGCACCTTTTTATTTATAATCATATGTGTGTTTACCACCTATTGATCGTCAAAACACCCAAAACAGCCACAAACTGGAAAACTGTACCAAGCCCGTCTGCCGTCAAAACATAATTAGATTATCATGTGCAGAATTGAGTAAAACCATGCACTGAGCACTTTCATTTGCAGATACATACGTCAGTGTATCAGTGGTGAGTCACACTTCGATCACTGAACGGGAAAAGGAGTCATAGTTCCACCCCCTGCATACACTTTATTATAAATTGAGAAGCTGGACATTCGACGAGAATGTGCCCAGACAAACCAGGCCACCAGAAATGAACTTCAGAGGAGGACGTCAATAATCATCGGACGATGTGCAGTCTATATCTCAATAGAATCTGCATTTTACATACTTTACTGTTGTGGTGACAATTTTTGTGTTTTATGTCCCTATCCCTTTTTCTCCTCGATTAACTAAGTGTGAGAACAATATCCCATGCACAACTGTGTGATGTGTTTTTCTGATGAGTATTCGTTCGTCCCTTCATTACGGCCACGAGCCTGATCAGACTGTACTGTAGTTCGACGGTGTAATTGGAAATCCTCAGAACAATTAATAAACAGGAAGCGAAACAAACTGAGAAAATAAGGGTGCATAGACGGTTACTGGCAAGTAATGTAAGTTAGACATTATTTAAAGATGGTTCCGGCTTCGCATTTCCACAGACTTTTCTGCTAGCCTGCGTTGAACATTTACGCTAGACCCTGGTTGGAGCTCAACAATAGTACTTATGGTTGCCAACGGTTGAGTTTCGACTCCGACCGACTTATCGTATGCAGACGCTCAGACATATTCCTTGTGAGTAATGTTTAGCGGTAGCTGATATGCCGTCTCTCGCATCTCATCATGACTCAAAAGTGACTGTGGTCGAGAGTTTCTAGTTAGGAAGCCGAAAGATTAAAATGTTGTTGTTCGGTCACTGTCCGCTGCCATGTTTGACAGCAAACATTTTTACCAAGATTTTACACCTACCTGTTACACACCAAAAGCTACTTCTTCCAAAAACGTGCTTTTATCCACGCGTTTCCATTGCACAGGTGGGTGATTGGCAGGTATCGTTTGAAAGCGTCTTTTCGAACATAGAATACTGATAACACTCACAGTGAGTAACGGTTATCGCTTATCTTATTAGATTAAGACCGCCTGTCGCATCTTGTATAACTAACTTCTTGTGCAACTATCACTTTTGCAAGACAGACAGCGACTGAGGAGTTTGACCAAGTAATGCAGCCCCACCTGTATTATATATGTCTCTGGAGACATGCGAGAATAATGACCTCGCACACAGTTCTAGTAGCTATCTTCATTGACACCTTTCGTTTCTCACACAGACAGCATGAAATATCAAGTGATCTCCACCGCTAAAACCGTTAACAAATCTAACGCTGGCTTCAAAATCGAACTCATTCAAAACAAATTGCCAATTATGTCACTTTCTTGGCCAGAATGATTTCATTCACTGGAACATTTTGGAATCTGTTAAGCAAACCACAATGCCACTTTTGCCACTGAATTCCACTTCATTCTCTTTTCCCTATCGATTCATATTTCTTCCACTTAATCTACAAAACATCTATTTGGCACCCTCTACAGAGCTACGATTTCACGAATACCATCTGTTGATCGTTTGCGACAGTGAACACAAGGTTTTCAATTTGAATAATCCAATATTCACTGACTGAAACTGTACAGTTTGTCCAGTGAACCAACCATCCTGCTGACGCACACCAATAGCCATGACCATCATGCCGTCAATCAATTCTGTGAGTAAGGTCATGAGAGTATTGTTTTCCTTGTTTTATGTCCCATTTTGCTGATCGCGCGCAATTATTGCATCAAATCGTACCACATATATTTGTTCGAACTGACAAAAGATAGATTCAATACGCTTTGAATAAATCCAATTAAGCACATGTGTCGGCTCCTCTTACAAATCCGGTGATTCATTGTCAACTAAAACACTCTATTGTTGGATTGTATTTCAGCTCCATTGCTTTGCAATACTAGCTGCTCTAAGAACACCTGGACTAATCCACAGAACTATTAGATGTTTCATGAACATTGTTTATTTTCGGTGAGTCTGATCCTTGACCTCGGTCGTTATTTTATATTCAGATTTACTTTGGTTCTTTTTCCACTACATACAGTCCGTTGGTGTCTGTTCGCTATGAGGTAGTAATACAACTGGTTCCCCCAGTGACCCTTTCAATTTATGATTCGGCGTCCGATCTTTGAAATATACTGTCGACACAACACAACCCACCTACCCAAACGTGTCTGAATGATATTCAGTCGGCGACTTTCTGAGTACCGATAACGGCTAACACCACATAGGTCTTTGAGAACAGTTTCGGTCACACCGAACAACATATAGCAAGCAGATAGCAGTGGTACGAGACACAAAGCTCCAGTTCGTTTGCGCACTTAGATATACAGAAATGGAGAGGGTACGTTTGTCGCCACAACAAGATTGTAGCTGCAACTACGTTATTTGTAATAAGCATAGCCCATTCTACACTGAGAAAACGTTTCTGGACCTTATGTCTGTCTTATGTGCTCACCATTGTGTTATAATGGCACCGGACAGTCACTCATTCATAACAGTCATCAGTCACACCCCCACACTGATGTGATCGGAGCAGTCAATCAACTTAGATGTGACGAGAAATATTCCCAGAACAAATGAACCTAGAGAAAGGTGTGAAGACGGAGTATAGCAACGTTGAACAGAAGGTAAAGAAACAATGTGCATGGAGGTATGTTGTTCACTGTGACACAGTCATCTCGGATAGTGTTTATAATTGATGACTTAGATTAACAGGAAGTCTTCAACCAGACAAACGGCACCCGTGCACATTACTCATAAGAACATTCGGATTCATCATAGTTGGTGATCATATCGTTGCCTGAGCATCACAAAATTTCACCCGATCAGTGAAAGTTTGGTTAACTAATATCCAATTAGGTGGACGTTCAGCTGATGTACGATGTACGCGATCCAACCCCACAAGCTGAGTATTTTTAATACTTCACCAAATAACCAAGTATCCGAATTTTTCAAATTACCCTTTCATAAGTATTACGTTACACTTGAGACCGATCTACTTGATGTGGGCCAAGTGACAAAGACAACCGCTTCCGTACGTTAATACTTTCATCTCATCGTTGATATTGTAACCTGGCCAGATGGTGTTTCCCAAACAAGTGAAACGACCTACAATAACAGGCAGATTGCTTACAATGGAAAGCTTTGGATTATGATCTCACCAGTCCTAAAGCAGTGCTTTGAAGATGTGAAGCGCGTTTCATACAGGCCAGCTTGTTCGCACACCTTGTTCAGCGCGGTATGTATGTCTTCGGCAGAAGGACCAAACAAAACAATATCATTCGCATACTGCAAAATTATCAACGTTGTAAAAATGCAAATGTTACAAGATGTTGACGTTTCGTTTAGTTTAGTCGGCCGCATGAAAAAAACGTTTGAATATGTGTACGGAACGCGTGGGGAAACGAACAGCAGTCAGACGTGGCACACTACTAAATTCAGTTTAAATAACCTGGCAACTATACTGACTGCGTCATCATCTTTTACGCTCAGGGGAGTGGTCGATTTTCTTGGTGAACTCCCTTGTGTTTAATTTGCTCAGCAACAGCCAGTATACAAGAGATGTTCGACAGTCAGGGATCCCGGATCTCAGTCAATTTAGCGCCAGAAAGAAATTCAACGCCGACAGCATTTGATTCCTCAGGTGTGTCTTCTAGAACGTTGTCCACAGTAGAGTCAGGGAAAGACCAGACGTCCCTATCGGGCAAAACCAGAAGTGATGAACTAACGAGAATGTGGTCCACAAACTCTTACCCTGTTACCAAAGTGAACCTACAATAGTTTTAACACTCCTCTGGAACTCCATTGTGATGAAGACAACTCCAACGACCATTCACTTGATTATCTTTATAGGCAGCCGCACATCAGTGACTCAGGCTGACACAACAAAACCCTTATGTCCGTGTTTAAACATCAAAATATCAAATTGGCTATACCTTGCAAGTAACCAATCAATTTGCAAGTGAAGTTAAGGTGTAATCGAAAGAGCAGCTTCACTGCATTTTTTGTTGAGCCGTGTTACTTACTGCACTTATTTTGGAGACAACTCAGTACGCGGTTGGTCCGATGAAGGATCATTTTCCTGACGTCTGTAGAGACCGACTGTCAGTTTCAGCGTGCTTAGTCAGAGATATAAATCTGGCATGCACTGGCTAACCCTTTGGTAAGTGAGTCCGTTTCACTAAACGCAGTCACTCTACGTTCTTTTCGCATTTTCGGCTACTCCTCTACGGTGTAGGCAAACATTGTTCAACGTGACAGATGACTACATAACATCGTTAATACATGGCTTAACTATTTGACTCCGAACAGTTTTAGAGACTGAACGAATCAACCAACTTGACGCTCACAACTAAATGTCGTCTCTGTAACCATATAGGTGCCTTCAGTAGGTGCCACCCAATAACAGCGATCAAACGCATACATGGATGGTAGAAAATTTGAGGACGGTTCATGCTTTTTACTTCAAACAACCGCAAAGTAACAAGATCCTTACAGTCGTCTTGAATCTGCAATCTTTATTTCTTGACCAGATGACTGTTTTTGTTACCTTTCAACGGTTTGGACTTCACAGTCCCTTTCACCCTCGAAAGAGGGTAGTTTGGAACAAAATAACTGTCCACATGGGCTCCGTCACTTATGAGGTTTGACTGAGACCACCGGAACTTTACTCCAGCATGTTCAACTGACTTGACTAATGGGCGCGAATGGCTGAAAGTGGGCAACCTAAACTCTTTAAATATGTCCCTCATAAAACCAGGTTGACGGTCAGCACAACGACAACTCAGAGAGAATAGCACTTGCTATTCCCAGATGAAAATGCTCGTACCATCTCTTCGGATTGCTCGATTACATGACGCTCACATTCTTTATGAAAGTTTCTGGTCAAAGTATGTGTACTTTTTCGATCGTCGTTGTCAAATTTATACTAAAGTCAAGCGACGCTTGTTCGCAAGGTACACCTTCGGAACAGAAGTCCAATTTTATTACAGTTACACGGCTTCTCCGGAACATAAATCTTGCCAGCTATCCATGTTTTGCTCCTAATGCGCGGTAGGTTCTGTCGTCTGTCTGGAGCAGAACAATTCGTTTGTCGGTGCAATGTTAGTGGATGTTCATAGTATCTGCTTCTTTCTAGCGTCATAACCGATTGCTAAGCTTGATTCGAGTTCTCGGCTGAGAGGCACACATTAGTCTCCAAATGACAGGTGGCATATTCCAGTGTTGAAATGGGGCACCCGATACATATAGGCCACTTGATGAATACAGGTGACTGTCTTTCGCCGTCCTTAGCGTGTTTTGCCGGAATAACAAACTTACCACGTAGACGCCGATTTTCTAAAGTAATCATCCAAATCGTCCGATGAGGGAGTCATGCAACACATCAACGGTAGCGCTTGAGCAGCTGACGGTTGCAGCCTACGCCAATTTAACTGAAAACAAATCTTTTGACTCTACCCAATAAACAGTAATCGATATGCCAAGTCTGACAGCAGACAGACAACTGTTCGTCAGGATTCAATTGAGTAAGCATTACTGCGCTTTGGAACTCAGTGCGATTCCCATTTCGGCTTGATCACAAAATGCACATTTGACAGCATCTGATATTCTAATTGAGTACAGTTCATCTGTGTGAAATGAAGGGAATAATGGTGTTAACATTGCACGATGGATTCTGAAGGACATACCTTTGACTCGAAAAGTTGCTTGTCAAAACAAATTATCAACCACTTTTGTCATAGAACGCAGACATTAAGGACGCAATGGTTGACCAACTGTCTTAACATCAAAAAACAAACATTACCTGAAGGTACAGGGAATGCAGAAAGTTAGAAGACGAAATGATATTGTCATATATAGAACGGTAAATTCTGCTACTTTTGGCCTGTTGATATTACGTACGTAAACTGACTGAGGGACCCCACCTCCAGCGTGACTCAAAGAACTGGTTTAGACTGTCACAAACTTCAGCCAACAACGCAAACACTGCTTGGTTAGTTTATTGAAATCGGTTGCTTCAATCTGACAGAGAAATCCTGATCACAGGGTTATGGTTCGGAATGAATGGAGCGATTATCTTTATTTTTCTTTCGAAATAATCAGGCAAGTTGAGCTTTATTCACTCGGGATTGTGGTTAACAGTTTCGGCAAGATTATTTGGTCGTACCTATTTTGAGGCTGTTGGTGTCGGGAGTAACGCGTTCGCTGCGTAGTCAAGAGTACCGAGGTCCAGGTGCTGTCACGAATACCTTATACGGAACGTTCTGTGATCCACTGTATTAAAATGAACTCTCGGATATCGTTGTGATCGTTGGTGATATGAGCACACAATTCAATCGTTGCACTCTAAGGAGAAGCGACCAGATGGAATGCTTGGTATCCGGGACTGAGGCACTATCAGTGACGATTAGGTGCTGCAGTAATGAGCATCCCAAGGGGTCTGTGAAATGAGTTATGTCGTGTACTAGACAATGGCAATGTGTTAAGTGGAGAGCATCTGTGCAACTCAACCGTGGATGCATATCACTTGTATTTCCGCCAACTATCGGTGACACCGTTTCATTAAAGACTGTCATTCGTTCTGAAGTGGCTAATCTGACTCATATTACACGGCTGTTCCTGCCCCATTGACTTGTTTAGTCAGAGATCATATGCTCACAAACGTAAAGTACTCGGTTGGAAATCAAGTGTCGAGGGAACACGAAACGACCATCAGACAACAATAACAGTAAAGCTTTCCGAGTCACAACAATGAAGTGACCCAAACGAACAATAAGCAAAACTATCATCAGCTGTGCAAACTTCTGATGAAGAGGTCTATTCCAAAGCAGCACCGCAGGCAAGACAAAGGTAGATTTCAGACGATTCAGATGAATTTATAAACAAACATCGACTGATGCTGTTTACTGCACTAACTGAAACGTAAACTTACGAAGAGGCTGCAGAAAGTTCTTGAAACATATTTCTTCGAGACAGTCAAAGAGATGGGGAACACAGAATGGGCGGGTGGTGTGTTTCCTGATTCTTGGTTACAATGGTCGTCGACGATGTGTTAGTGAGACGATATATGAAAACGTGGATCACCAACTTACAGCTTTTCAGATCGACTTGATAGATGGATTGCACATTTTGAGGAAAAGTTCAACTGACCTGAGCCAGCGCATTCGGCTGTGGTTGATGATAATGGTGTTGATCATGATGTGTGGTTAGTTATGATGTTTCAAACGACCTTTCGTCGGAAAACGAAGTTGGTGCGGAGTTTGAACCATTAAAACGTGACAAAGCTCTAGATCCGGACGTTCGCCGCCTGCAGTCTTGGAGTACCATCACAAATTTACATGAAAGGCTTCCATCTAAAGGAATCTAGTGATAATGTTTTCTTGATATTGCTTCCAAAATAACACATTCTGGTATTTGAATGTTTCACCTGACCAGGGAGAAGATGTGTGTTATGATACGTTAAGATTTTGCTCATCTTGGTCAGTGACGAACTCAGAACATCCAGATTGTATGTACCCAACAAATAGGGACAGACAGCGGTGGACACGCATGTATTCAAAGGAGTGTCTCAGACTCTTTGTGCACAGAACTTTGGCTGTTGAGCTCGGGCCAGAATTATCAGATGCAAACAAGTAACGTCGGTTTCCGATCTTGTACTGGCAGGTCGAATAAATTATATGGGTCAACCTGGTTTCTTTTCGTTACCACTCGCCTAACGCTTGATAATAGGTAGTTTCGGGCAGAAATTCCACCATTTTCAAATTACTGCGTTGTCAGTTGCTTTAATCACATTGAAAAGTTTTCTGCTACTCGCTGAGATAGTTGTTAGTCTTATCTGCCTATATAAACGGCAATTAAACTGCAACTTAAAAGATAGACAACTTGGTTTGCTTTTCTTTCTAATCGTGTGCAGGTGAAGCTCTGGCGAACGGTTTCTTAGGAAGGGATTCGGATTGAGTTTAAATGTGTGTCTCAGAGGACTTAACCATGGAAGAATCACTCTATGCGTCAAAGTTAGATGGCTGATAGGTCGAGGATTGGGCCATTTAGATTAAGAAGCGAGTGGATCGTAAAATAAGGCTTTATGACCCTGCGCTCTACTCTCGCAGTCTAGAGAATATTGCCCACACGTTGTGATGAGTAAGCCTCAGTAACTAATGCAATGTGACGGCGTGCTATTGTATTAAACATCCATGGAAGAAGTTTTACTGAACATCAAAAACAACCGGGCTACTATCTCAAATGTCGTTTCGGCCTGTTTCACCATCCCACCGGAGATTCTCTGATAAGATCGTCCGTAAATATCTGTCAGTAAAAGTAGTACATGACTATTGTCTATTGTGGTATGATTGACAAACGGGCATCAAGTCACATTTATAAGAATGCTTCTTGATCTAAACTTGACGACAGAATTCAATAACATAAGTTTGTACGATATATCTCGTAACATTTTGTTATACATTTACAAGCGCATATTGCAGCTGGTTTTGTATCTGTGTCAAAATCAGTCTGCCTATAAGTCAGAGTATAGAGCAGCTTGCAGAAAAATACTGGAATCACACAACAGTTGGATTAGAGTCCGGTATCACGGCAATCATCATCAGCCTCAGCAGGAGCAACGGCAGCAGTTAAATAGCCTTGGGCTTGGTCAGATGGTATTGTAATTCGGGCCTCTGATCACCTCATCGGTAACGCTGAATATTCTGGAAGAAAAAATGTTACTAAAAATGTTACAAATCAATAAAAAGATACTAAGCGGAAGTACTAGAAATGGTATGGATGCAGATGCGCTGTTGACTACGTCACATCGCCATCTCAGTTGGCGTCTCTAACCAGCGATTTGTATGATCATGAAGACAATAATCTAACAGAGGAAACATACCTAATTAACTCAGTAGACCGTTAGGGTCTTCATATTTCGCAACCACGTGGTTGCTTGACCATCACGCGGGTTTACCCGATTGTTGGTGGTCTCAGTATATAATGCCCGGTACGACACACAATCGGATGGTGTGCGGATTACGTGGCCCAACCATTGCGGGCGGCGTAACGTGATTAGATGACCAACAGATTACGCATCCGGCCGTACCGAATAAACAAATCACGTTGCCTACAGAGGGTGGGTGTGCAATTTTGATAAGATAGGCCTACGTAAAGGACAGAAACTGGCTGTTGGTAGTCCGTGAAAGATTCGCAATGTCTCGATAGCGTTTACGCCGTGACTTTCACACAGAAAGCGTCGCACTATCAACGAATCTGAGCATCGACTTCGTGTTCATTGCGTAATCGAGAGGGCACACTGATCTGTCTTAAGTTAAACCCGCGTCGGTCATTCGATGACGTAAATGTCTCTCCGTTCTGCTGATGTGGGTGTTCGGTCACCCATATGTGAATTGGTTTATACAATTTGACTTCGATTGTAGTGGCAATGCATGGTTGGTGGATTCCGTGCCGCAATAGATCAAGTAGGTAACTGAGTTCGACTAGAAAGGTTCTGAGCCCTAGGCATGGCTTCACAATTCAACTGGCACATCATTTGCTGCGTCAGTGCTTACTTTTTCTGTCACTCATTCCAGTCCAGAAACGCAGCTTTTCACAACTGAATCTCTTCTAAATTATAGGATCTTCTACAATGGCTGTCAGAAAAATTAAATTTTTCCAAATACGAACCCAAGTAAAAATCACGCATTCTATTCAATTCGCCTGTTCACTCTTGCCAACTTCATCCCGTTCCATTGTCGCCTGACTGAAAACTTAGACCCCTTCAAATGGTTCTTATTGTACAAATCGTAACCAACTCACCCAGTCTAGTGGCTAAGCGTCATCAACACTCAGCACTAACTCTGGTGTACTGTAGACTGCAGTCCTGTACTAGTTCCCGTTCTCACTTGTGTAGCATCCATGTCAGTATATGATCACATTTTTGTAATGAAATATACGAATGGAGTTGGTGTGAAACATCAACCACCCTATTCGATGTTCTTCCTGACCTCTACCAGACAGTGTATTTGCACCGACAAGCAGGTTAGGGAGCCACAATCTTCCTCACAACACATCAAATCATGCTGATATTTTGTTTTTGTTTATTAAAAAATACGCAGAACTTTCCATTACTTGTCCATGCTTTCGTTTTCAGAACGAACTTTCGTTTCAGTTTCTTTCTTCTAAATAGTAGGAGATTACCATGAGTAGAAATATGACCGGGTCACTTCTCATCAATACTGAGTTCAACAAAGTCAGCAAGCTATCGTTTTACGGTCGGTATTTAAATTTTTTCGTTCTGTATCATTCACTCGATCGATTTATCAGTGCTTCTGTGCTTCTTTATTGACTATGCTATTCACCAGTTGTTTTCCGTGGTTTGTTCCAAAAAGATTATGTTTAGTTTGCTGGATCTCTAAAATATCTATCAGGCTGTGGAGATAATCTCCCTAAGAAGTTTGTTGGTTTTATCATCCGTCAGCTTTTAATAATGTGCTAAAATTTGAGGAGGAAACTCTCTTTGCTATGTCTCATCTTCTTTATTCTGCTCTGTCAAACAATATATCTTAAGTGTTCAGAATATCTGGATCAAAACACTTGTTTACATGCATTCAATCATACTCTTCTTCCGTCAAACATTATATGGATTGGATTCCACACTGAGTCAGCTTGGGAATAATCAGAAAACTGACTAGCTGTACTTTTTCCAGCTTTTGATATCAGTTTAAGGTGTCCAAGTTAACTGGGTCCAATTGAGCTAATCTAATTTGCTTTCTACCTCTGGCAGGTCAGCGTCCTGCTACTCTGTAGGAGTCAACCAACCCTTGTGGTTTTTCAGCGTACTCATTTGCATATCAGCCGTGCGACCTTATTCTACATTGGAACCCAGCTATTCCTCGTTGAGACATCTTAAATTGACATTGAGGCATCTTAAACTATCAGAGGATATGGTTCGCTTCAGTATGTACCGATTGTGGCCGTTCACTAAAAGTCCCATAAGGTTCGTGTTACTTACCATTATTTTGTGGCTCACCTCCACATGGATAATGTTCCTCCATGTGTTGAATATGTGAGTATATGAAGGGTTACAAATTCACCATTAGGTGTGCATAATGTGTACTAGTAAGTTAGCTTGACTTGACTTACAGTGAGTGAGCCTTAGAAGTGGTGACCATCTATACAACTCTCAAGATGTTTCATACACAGAATCGTATAGTTTACTCTATCGAATACCGTTCAAATATACCCAGGGATTCCATCAGAAGTCAAAACATGGCGAACAAGTTTCTTTTCGGTGTAGTCTTCAGCCTGACAGACAAGTGAACAACAATGGGGAATTTCCAGCTCAGTTTTAGTCTACCTAATTGACACGGATCACAGAA
>LUCH01000325.1:182825-210128 GCA_013368495.1 Paragonimus heterotremus | reverse complement strand
AACCAGCTGGAGAAGTGCACGTTTCATCGCCGGCCCGCCATTCTTCAGAATTTCGCCTGGCAATCCATTTTCACCTGAAGCCTCACCGTTGCGAAGTTGACTAATTGCTGTCTGTAATTCTAGTACATCAGGAGCGAGAGCAAGTGACGGTTTGATTGCCTGTTGCGGCAGGCTGTTCACGGTAACCCAATCAATGGTTGCAGGATGATTTAGTAGGCTACCAAAGTGTTTGCACCAGACTTTCATAATCTCCTCTGGCTGGGTGCACGAACAGCCGGTGTCCATGTCTACCAGTGCTTTAGTAGACTGGATATATGGGCCGAATATCGCTTTAAGCGAATCGTAGAACTCCTTATGCTGTCGACGATCTGTGAAGCCCTGCATCCGCTTACTCTGCTTCATCCACGTGATACGATTGTGTTGTACGCCATACTCAACCAATCTTAGTTCAGTCGACTCTAGTTGATATCTTCTCTATTTTGAAGGATACAATGCATTTAGATGTGTGACTGAGCAAGATGTGAAAATCTCAACTTCCTAATTACAAAATGAATATATTGTTCACAATTCTCTGACTAGCATTTGAAGTCTTCATGAGATGTGGAAACACAGTTACAAGCCCATCTTTAAACCTTCATCGTGCTTATTACTGTCATCAACATCACCCAAACTGCATACAACGGTAAAGCTTCTGCTTCTGTTTACAACACTGACACCAATTATGTGACCATTTAACACAAACTGTTTCAAACTGATTCACACTAATAACCACCATGAATGAAAAGCCCTGATGTGTCCACCGAGAAGGTGCATACATACATCTATCAGCTGAAAACCAAAAGTGTATTGCTTACTACAAGCGAAACAGTCCCGGCTAATTTTAGAGACGACGGGGATATAGAAAATCTATACAGCCTTCCCCTCTCCTGCCTGTGAACAGGAATAATGAAGGCCTGATGAATTCAATCAATTTTTGCCAATCAGCTAAAAAACCAATTCTGCACAATAGTGGTGTCCAGTCATCTGTTGTCCCATATACTGCAACAGGAATGCCAGAACCTTAAAACAAAACTGTAAATTTGAACATTTGATTACACAGTTATTGAGGTCAGGTTAGGTTGTGAGTGGATTCCGTACACATGAATCAAAATGTCTCATCCATTCATAACAAATGATTACGAGATTCACTGGTTGAGAACCTGAGGAAAGTAACTTCTATTTACAGGGATTGACCAAGTCAATGAGGTGTGTCCTGTTCGGACTAGACACCAAAAACATTTGAAGGCCAGATGAAACCTATTGCTGCGTTATCGACTGAGGTTAGCTTGATAACTACTCTCTTCTATCGATACCATCAGTGATTCTCAATTGATCATGACTATAAGTTGTGATTCGACAAACGGTCATGCCCGACGCTGGGTGAATAGAATAGAGATTAACATGTTCATTTCATGAGAGTGTGGGACGATGTTCAAAGCCTGATAGAGTTGAGGATGACAATGACGAGAAATGGTGAACTGATATGCTCTGAAGTGAAAGCAACTCGATTACAACGTGTCGTTTCGAAAAGAGCTGATTATAAAAGCTGTGAAAACCATGTGTAGTCCTCATTTTTTTTATTACGTCACTGCTCTTTGTATGAGATGCCCTTAGCAACTGAAGATTATCTGTTTCTTTGCATTGTTTAAAGCAGACGTACTGTTTTAGGTAGCATTAATTCAGTTCATTCGATTCCGTTCAAGTGTGTGGATCTCGTTCAACAAACGTATCGGAAAAGAAACAATGAGAACTGCGACATTGTAGGAATAAGCACACTTTCAACAAACTAACAAGCCATGCTACAACGGCTACATCAATTCATAGCCAAGTGCAGATGTGCGAGTATTGGCGCAGGCGTGGCCACGTGTAGAATTAGCCAGGTTGCCTGAACAACATGTGGGCATAAACAACAACCGACAACGATCGATTTGAGTCTGGATGACCCAGATTCGAATATGTACTTTACCCGGCTGTTTGAACGCGCGCGTTCGTGCGTGACCTCGCCTGTCTGGCGGCCGTACTAGTTCAGAAAAACAATTCTGGCCTGCGCCAATTCGTCTCGTGTACGTATAGCGTTTACAGTCTAACTGTCGTTTGTAGACGTGAATGTAATTGGTTGGTCCGGTTTGTGATTACCAGGCAGGATTAGATACCTCGCGCACGCTGAACCGACTGTGTGTGACTACAGCTCAGAACACACATGTGCGTAAGTTAAAGTTGTCTGTAGCTCTATCGGCGAAACCTTTGATTTGTAGTTATAACCTCAGTGCAGACAAACAAGGCAGTCAGTCAGCTAAACTGATCAGTCGAATTAGTGAGTCGACTACGTTATGTGATTAAATTCCACCCTACACATGTACCACTTTGCATAAGGGTAGACTTGGTTTATGATAGAAAACCGTATTCAAATGATTTAGATGAGACTGAATTATGAGAAATCAGGGCTTTGGCTAGATTCGAACCAGCGACAGAAACAGCATACTCAAACGTGTCAATCACTTTATCAGCTGGGCTACGAAGCCACACCGAGAGCTCAGAGATTTCACATTTCAGATGTCAATATTCGCGGCATTGTTTGAACACTTGATGATACCAGTTGGGTCCAGTTAAGTGAACGGTTATATACACGGAGGTAAACCGGTGATGCAACCAGTTTAAAGGACATACAAGCGAGATTGTCTGAATACGAAGACAGTGCTTCAAGGCTATCAGTGTTCATTTTACGTTGATCAAACCCCAAATTATTCTCTACCTTAAAAGTTGTCGAAACTGTAGAATGTTACAATAAGATGTGGTCAACTAATAGGTATTAGGATTTATTAACCTACTAGGATCATTCATAACAGTTCTATGATACTAAAATGATCAAGTAAACCATTGTTAGTGTTTACTGGGTGGGTAGTTTTTTTCTGTAGCTGTCTAACCGCTAAATCATGGTAGGTTTTCCCATTGGAATGAGATCGAGGTTTCAGCCAAATTCTGTTTAAGTTGGCCGTTCATTTCAAACTTTATCTACTTATCGCCTAACTTGGCCAAGTAGTCAGATTGAACCGCTTCTCTGCGTATGGCTCTACTATCCACCTCGTCTTGTTTAGACATGGGCGATTGTGCCAGGCTGAGTGTTACTGAAAGACAGTACACTCCCAACGTGCACCTTACCGTCTAGTGTCAGTTTGCAGTACGGAGACATATGACCAGTCTGGAAGCATACAAGTCACGTGGTTCCACTTTCGGGGCAAATGGCAGAACTGTTGCTACTGTCTGTCTGCACTCTGTCTCATAACAGCTACTTGGATGGGTGATCTTGGTGACATATGCGGACTGGGTTATAGGAAACGAAATTCAGAATAACGGTCAACATTCAGACCGACAACATTCAAAACTGCAAGCTTTCATTGACAGATATTTTCGTATTGACAACTCAGACAAACACAGAAAATGTAGATTAGAGTACCAGATATGTGATTTTGACGAACGCTGTTGTCACTTCTCCAGACCTCAAAAAGTAGAGCATACGATGTTACCACTCATTCGACTGCATCAATGCAACACTCCATCAAGTATCACTGAAAGCTCTCTAGTTTCATGAGTTCATCGCAGGAAGTGGAAATTTTTGCTGTATTACGCTATGTCAGTGGATGGCTTGGACACACACCAGGCGAGTCAGTCGTGTACAGATAAAGTCGAAATTCGGTTGTACCTCGACACCGTCTTTACCAGATAAAACGGCATTTAAGTTTCGAGTGAAGGTGATCCAAACACAAGAAGCATAACATCCGTTTTCATAGGTGAAGTCTATTTTTGAGGCTCCCATGTGAACACTAAAGAATCACACTGAAGGAATGTAAACAAACAAAGTTGGAACAGTTTGGTGGTTTGTTCTGTTAGCATTTGCCAGACGTCCAGTTGGTTATACGATTCTAAACGAGAAGACATCGGGTATTTAAACTTGTGTACAACAAGCCCACCAGAAAAAGTCTAGCATAGTTTCAATTTACAGCAGATGTATGCGTGGTGTTGATACTGTTTATAATATGCTTAAGATTTACAGAGAAAGATACGCTATCAGAAGGTTGACAATGGCGGTTTGAGTACTGGTCATCTTGATTATCTCGGTTTGTTACGAGTAAGCTTTTGTACGTGGGTAGCTCAGTAACGGTGTTACAAAGGCCCCCAGAGAGTACGAAGATGATACTGATCTATATTTGAATTTCGAAATGTAGTAGCCTGGCGTCAATCGATGTTTTCAAACCAAATAAGAAAAAATATCAAACGACAAAACCTGTTCTTTGTGTGAAGGAACATTTTGTGGATCCTGTAGTTCGAAGTTCGTGGAGAATATGTGAGCCCCACAATATCAGCACTGCAAAACAATGTTAAAACTTCAGTACTAGAATTCAAATAAGCAACAGTTTGTTTATCTCCTTCTGTCGTTGGCTTATAACGAATTACATGGGTTAGTGTTGAACCGGTAATCTTGTGTGGTTAATTTTGTAGTCTCCAAAATATATGGTCCGGACCAGCACGTCGTGGACAGGTTTAGGTAATGCAAACGGTTGATCCCATTGACCACCAGCGAAGTAGTGGACAGATGTTTCAACCTAGTTGGCTCTCATCAGTACCACGCACGCCGGAGAATCGAACCGTGAATAAGTGGCAGACTGTAGTCCAAACACTTAGTGGAAGCTTGTGCCCCAGGGAACCTTCGACGTACAACTGCTAGTTAACGGTGTGTTGTATTGAAACACAGATGATGTAGCAATGAGCTCCTTGCTCGGATCTCCCCCGAGAGGTCATGAGAAAGCTTGAGTGCACCACGTTTCCATCCACCATCAGCCAGTCCAGTCAGTGTCACCGATATATTTGTTAACACTAGCTAGGCCGGTAATATGTTGAAAACACTCCTCAAGTTCAGTCGCGCCCGCCAAGTCTTTTAAATTTGCGCTTCAGGAAACGAATAGTCGGCACCGCTCAGTGCAGGATTCACCGAGTGAGTTCCTGGACGGGCCAGCACATAAACTTTCACAGTTTTGTACACCTAAAACAAGGAGTAAATCTACTGTGTTGCCTGACTGGCAAAGCACAGAATTTGTTCAGCGGATACGCTAGGTAGTGAGCTCGAATTATTAGACAACGTACTCTGTGATAACGGCTGCCCTGAACCGTTTATCACAAGAAACGTGACCAGAGTGTCACCTAAACCTGAGGTTCAGGAAATAAGAGTACCTTTCAAAGGTGATAGTGTGGCAGAATTGCCGACAAATAGACTTAATCAGGCAGTCAGCAGGATCTATATCACAACCTGACTCCGTGTCCAGTTCACCATATCCCTGTTGCGGTTTCATCACAAAAATAGATTGACAGATCAGAACTCAACTGTTTGTATTTACTCTTTCATTTGTTCCTGCCGTTCAACTTATATTGGTCGAAAGTGAGACAGCATTCGAAACAAATCTGTGAACATCATTCACGCTAGCTGAGATAGTGAGAAACATAACCGCTCATTTTGGTTAAAAGTGGACACCAAGTAAACAGTGATCAAGCCTTCCAGGTGGTCTGTCGCGTCCCAAGTAACCCACCAAAGGTCGTTCAAATGAAAATAATTTGTACTGCCAAGGCTATCTGAATCAGATGACTTGACCCTATACTGTCACCAAAACCGATTTGTTTAGATGTTGTGTCTACGGTGGCTAAAAATCTATCGCAATGACCATCGAACAGCGCGGTGACACCAATGGACGAAAGGGACGTAATAAACCAAGTGATCGCCAGTTGAATGGCCTGTGAGTTATTTACTGTTCACCTTGAAATTTACCAAGCCCCGGTTACTCATCATTAATAATGTTTTTTTTCTTCAGTAAGAGAAGACACTCGGGTGACTGCCAGATTCAATGCTATAAGCCATTCCTTTCAAACTCGGTTTGAAGAATCTTCAACGAATGAGTATGAATTTCACTAAGTAAACAGTAAGGAACTTGTAACAACTATTGTGTAAGTACGTTAACGCTGTTCAGAAGACAAAAATTCGCCGGAAAAAGGGGAATTAAACTCGGTTTCAGTGGTGACTGAAGTGTTCAAATGATTCGGTACATTTACTAGTTATCTCGTCTTTCCAACCCTGAAGGGATGTGTCATTTGGATTGTCTAGTGGCTCAAACGCTAACTATTACTCAATTCGTGTGATCTGTTCTTCGTAATGGATGGCGTCCACATTTTAAAGACACAGAGTTCTTGCAGTGTGTCCGAAAAGTGGTGAAGTCCCCATCGCATCTGACTGAATTTCAGTCGATTATGACAGATCTATGTTGGGTATTAAACTCCGAACGTCTATTTAGCGGAAAATTTGCATTCCTTGAGCACGGTTGTCAAAAGAATGAAGTCTATGGTTCGAATTTCTCGGAAGCGTCTAGAAATACATTTGGACATTGCACACAATTCCAAGTATGGAATAGATCGTTAATAAATTCAGGTCGGAATCCTCAGCCGGCATCTTGAAAATCCTTACAAAGCACTTACATAAAGTAGTGCTCTAACGATTGTTTCTCGTAACCCCCGTGACCAGAAGTGTTCCTGTTTAAAACTCCGAATACGGACTTCGCAATGGAAGCTTTGAAAAACTCATTCAGTTTTGAAGATGTACCATCAACTCTGGTTACTTATAGGAACACTGAGTTTGCTAGTAAAAATGGTTGTAACTGCCTGGTCGATAGGTTGTCACCATTCGATCACTGCCATTCGATATCCCCTTTTGAACAGATTGACGGGAAAACACAGTTGAAATTAAAAGTGTTATTAATGCAAATGACCCGACATACTTGTATGTACTTGACGAAATTACCCATAGTTTGTTGTTTCAATAAGTTGATACCGGTCAGAGCGTAGCTTTTGACAAGTGAGCCAAACTATCAAACAAGAAAATTCTGTAAAGCAGTGTACGTCGCGTTCGAGCTGTACCAACTATGTCGGACAGTAGTGAATCAGAATAAACTGAAGGAAACGCAAGCGGAATGAAAGCAAAAAATCGGAGTGTCTTGTATCAATATTGGCAAAAATCATGGAAGAATGAACCAACTTAGGATAAGTTAGTCAGACTGCAGAAAAGATGTACGACTTGAACACGGTAACCAAGCAAAAAACAAATGCACTTCAACAGACAGTGACTTGCTAACATTGAAGCCAGAAGTCTAACACTGCTTGAAAGTTGGCTTGATGTTCAAACGAAATGGAGACCCGGACTGGCATCTCGAATGTATGTTTGAAGTTATCGTTTACGGCGGGTAATTTCCAACTAGACTTAGCCTGACACTGAAAGAGTGATGCTTGCATTTCAGGCCATCCATCTGGTGCTGTAAATTCAACATACAACCACAGAAATAAACATTTACTGGATGTAGGAATGAATCTCAGAGTGTGTGACGACCAGCATAACATTCTAAGAGCAAAATCAACGTGACTTCTCATATTTCGATAGTATACGGAGAAATGGCCTAGCTTACGCAGGTTTTGGGGCTAGGTAAGCAAACAAAGCAATAAAACCCGCTGATTTGCCTTACGCCGTATTTTTTCAATGAGTCCATAAGGAAGTGTCTGCAAGTTTGATAATTTAACTCATGGTGACGACGTACCAGTGAGATGAACAGGAACAATCTGCCTCACTGAAAGATCTCAGATAACCGGGACTGCATCTTAAAGGTCACAATAGGTTTCTTCATTATCGAAGATCAAATAGGAGACAGCTTGAAATCTTTTGAAACGGCCGTTCTTAGTTCTTACTTGAGGATGATGAAAGCAAGCTTTTCGTCTCCCAAAATGTACTGAGGAAGGACTAAGTGACCAATGTGCATCATACTACATGGAGAGGAATGAAATGAAAGCCGATATGTTGTATTTTGCGACTATGAAGTCCAACCCCCTAGTATTACCCTGGTAGTAACATTATCCAGTGACTCTCACGATTTCTTCCATTCACTGTATAATAGTAGAAGAAAACTCGCTAGCTGTGACA
The DNA here is from genome assembly GCA_013368495.1 of Paragonimus heterotremus. Lineage (NCBI taxonomy): Eukaryota > Metazoa > Platyhelminthes > Trematoda > Plagiorchiida > Troglotrematidae > Paragonimus > Paragonimus heterotremus. The sequence continues at coordinate 202,084 of LUCH01000325.1, read as the reverse complement.
GTTCACCGAAGAATAGTAGGAACAATAGCCAACTCAAAATGGAACTCTGAGTTATACCTTTTGTTTCATTGTTCCAGTTATTGAGTGTGCCAATAATCTTTGCATTAAAGTATCAGTCTTACAGTTATTATCTGAGTCAGAGAAGTAAACTGACATCGACGCCACGCTGCTGAAGTTTCACTTATATGACTGGGTGATCTATTCTATTGAATGTTTTAGAGGAATTCGGAAGAGTAGTATCTACTGATTACGGGTCTGATCGACAAAAACGATTCGAGTAATTAAGTTTTATTCCTGATTTCCTAGACGGATGAAGTTTTTGAACTCATACTAAACAATGAAGTATCACTTACAGACGTGTAATCCGGCTACTGAAAACAGCAGTGTTGCAGATCGTATAGTCATAACCGTCTTACGTATGAATGGTCAGTACCAAGGATTTTTAGTATAATGTACTTCCTATACAGTTCCCCAACATATAACTCTCATTCTTGAAGATCACGGCGGATTAACTATGCACGAGGATGCCAACGCAGTATCCGTCAGCAAGGTTTAGAAAAATCCGAGGTGAACACGATCACTGAATAGCCAGCAGTCCAGATAATAGTTGCTGGTGGGGCAATTTACCGTGACTCTCCCGCTGACAGTTCACGACCAAGTGCGCGTCGTCTGTGCCAGCCGACAGATGAAAATTGATGAATTCTCAATAGAAGGGCGACAGTTATAAGCTACGCCAGTACTATCGGTTGATATGGACGGCACCACGGACAGGAAGGCACTGAAAGAAAGATGAAAGTCACTGGAGTAACTAGCAGCAGATATAACTGCGCTGATAACAACACCAGAGACACCGAACAAGAACGTAGCTTCGGTTGTGCCAAAAGAAGGGTCTTGAAAGAAGGCGTGCCACCATCGACGGTTGAGGAAGTTCAAAAACAGTGTCTCAAGATTACTGGTAAGTAGAGGGGGGCGTGGCTGATGTAAGTTGAATATCACTTACAAGTGATTGTAGCTGTCGCCTTCTCATAGACTTTCCACTCAGCCGCTTTCAAACAGATGCACTCTACTTAAATTTTACCCTAATCGGAGCTCACCAATAGTACATATCTTTACCATGAGTATCAACTGGAACAAACTAAACTTGCGTTCGTTGAGTATGTCGTACGGCACAATCGTTCTACGCATGTTATTAAATAGGGTTTATTTGGGTAACAACGCTGTCCTGTTCCATAGATGAAAGAGAATCAAATTTATGTCACAATTTATGTTCCACGATTATTCTTGTTGTGCTGGCCAACTAATGACGACAGGTCCTGATAAGGTGGCCTTATGTATGTGTTACGGTTGACGAGAGATAAAAATACTCGGTCGGTAATGGTCGGCCATTCCGGTGATTCCATGTGGAAGACAGCAAAACGTAGAACTGACACCAATGATCATCTAGACAGCTATGGACAACAACGTGATGGTAGATGATTTGAAAGAGTGGGAGGTTGTTTACTGGTGGTCAATTCGTGAATCGAATTGCTGGTCCTGGGAATTGGCTTTCTAGTTGTCGCAGATGACGTGATAGATCCTAAGCTCAAGAAGCTGATTACCAAATAACGCTCCACGATACTTATAGGACAGCAAGAGAATAACGTCAATCAACTTCTCACCGTCAAGACCTACATTTGTACAACTTGTAGTGGGTAAGTGGTTATACTCGTGGGTATACACTCGACCTTAACAATTTAAACACCTTTCCTGAAGAGCCGGTGGATACTGCTAGGTGAGTGTACGAAGAGGCTAACGCGAATCGGAGCGAGGAAATTTTCCGCAGAGGCGTTATATAGCCGTATGAGTGAATAGTGACAACGTGCACAAAAACGGCCTCGAATAAGATTAAACCTGTAGCTGTGTAACATTGCAGATGGCGTGTCAACCAGAAGCAAATAAACGCTACCGAGAACTTACGAAAATACTTCGGCTTGAAGTGTTAAGTGTGTCTAACAGCGCTTAAGCTGTGTACAATTGTTTAGGGGTGCTTGATTAGACGCACAGACTGAGCGCGTGTCCAGCATTTGACTCATTGTTGGCAACCGAGGCAACCAGATGAACGAGGATGTGTAAAGCGAGGTAATAATATTGCGACCAATGGAGACAGAGGATTACAGTGCTACCAGTAGCTCCGTATATAAGCTGCTGCCGCACGAAAAATATGTCAAACGTATAGTACGGCAAAATCATGTAAACTGTGAACGCGGATACACCTAAGATTGAAGATAATAAATGACGCGCATAATGAAACAGATGATGGTACTAGAAACAGAACAAGAGCATGTTTAAACTGTGGGGTCACCGATTTAATACGCATAAAACAGGTTGAGGCGACCTGAAAAGAAATAGGAACGGATTCACCGAATGGTGGTGCACGTACAAATGCGTCGAAAGAAAGCGTTGAGGACGTGATCCCCAATTTGTGATGGTAAACCTTGAAAGAAAAGGTTCGGGAAAGGAATGCTTATTAATAAGGTTCACCAGTTTTTGATAGCGACCGAAAGAAAAGCACTGAAAAACTGCATTATTCGAGTTCAGCAATTTGTAGTGAACCGAAACGGAGATGCTGAAAGAAAATGGATTAATAGTCGGGCTAACTAATTTGTATTGGACGATTAGGTATGCGCTAGATCCTTGTCCAATGACAATTTAAATCGCTTTTCCTTAAAGGCAGAGTCTGTCAATTCACCATATAATTCCATTAAACTTGCAAGATTCATTTTACGCTTTTTCTAAACCTTGACTTTTCAGATATCAGTCCCAGTTTGGAAATAACTCTATGTAATGGACAGGTGGGTATACGTTAGACCCTTGCCCACTAACATTTTAATACACCTGTCCTGAAGAGCAAGCGAAACGTAGTCCCAACCGGCATCGAACTAGAAGAATGCAATAGGGTTTGGAAACAAACCGTATATTTTAGAAAATTTATTTAGGAAATATAATAAGTAGTTTGTTCTAATCTAGTCTGGGACCAACGGCAACATTTCAGGGAATAAAGTTATGAAACGCGAGGTGGACTCCAGCCAAATCGGCGGCACTCGAAAGCGCGCCAATCGAAGAGTGCGTAGAAACTTTGAGTGCATTAAACAATGTTCGTAAAGATCAAAGTGAAACGACCTTGAAGAATGGGATGACAGATGAGGGGTTAGGACTATGACAGGTATTCGCTGTGTGCTATTATTTGAACGACTGAATAAAGTGGCGCAGAGTTCGTATCAGGTGTCCTGCATCAGATAGGCACAGAATCATGCGTACAGAACAGACAAGAAGGAAAACGCGGTTACAGCTGGGTTCCTTAGGTAAGCCACACAATCCCTGGTTACTACAAGCCCAGCTACTCTTGTCCACAGTAGACAAACACGCTGAATCACTTAAGAATGACAAGTATCCGTAAGGCTTCTGAAGTTGGACTGTGCATGAATTATCAAAAGCAAGAACATTCCTGCCCGACGACTCCGTAAAAAAATAAATAGGGATCATGTTGAACGAAAGGATTATAAAAGAATGCGAAAACTCACACAACTCGTGCGTCGTCGTAGTGAAGGAATCCAACGAGAATTATCGATATGATTAGATGTTAGGAAATTGCACAGGGTAACGAAGAACACGGTTGCGCAAATATCGTCCATTCTTCATAATTTTGACAAGTTGCAATAAGCGCAATCGTTCATATAAAGAGAATGAATTAGATAAACTCAACGATGCCAAATCAGTCAGTGATTCATAGAAGGCCACAGCCAATCACTGTTGGTAACATACGCAAACTAGCGAGGTAGCCTAGTGACTAATCCGAATGGCACTCTAACGTAGCATCGGATCGTTTTATAATGAACGTCAGAATCAGAACAATTCGCTTAGGTGTGTCAGGCATCAACAGAAACAAACTACAAACTGAGCCGAGACCTGACTTCGGAGCCAGTTGTACTTCCTCATTTCATTGCTGTTCATCTTCTACAAACTTGAGATTGTCTAGTGTCATAAGTGCTGTCTTTTGCTTTCGTTCCATAAAGCAACAAGTTTTCAACTGTTAGTATCTTTAGAGTTAGGCTCCGGATACTAGTAAATGGCGATCAGATCCGTCCATTATGAAAAAACCACACTCACCGTGGGCGACAAATTGTAGTGGTTTAGTCTCATGCCATTTGGTTTTTTCGGTGAAGCATCCATACTTCGATACCTTCCGGTCCATTTGGTGAAACGCCTGGATGATGTAGCCTCCTACGGGGGTGCTAATGTGGTATACAGTAGCACCAGAAATAAACGTCACACATCTGGCTGCTGTCTTTAAACTTAATCCGGGCACCGGACTCTGTTCTAATGCTGGAAAATCACAAGTCAGAAGGCAGCCGGTGATGGGGCTGAGATATGAGGCTGGTCAGGATGGATTTAGGCCACCGCCACGAGGATTAATGTCAATCAGAGGAGCCTATACCGAAAGTTCTAAGCGTTTGCTGAAAGTGTTTCTTAGTCAAGCAGATTACTACAAACGGTTCGTGAAAATTTTCACTTTATTACTGCTCCGCTGTACGAACTCCTTCACAAAATATGTGAATAGACCGACGATATCCGAAGAACGTCTACACGAGTCTATCAAGAAACGGACAAGCAACAATTAACCATCAAATTTCCGAAATCAAGCGTAACGTTAATCGTAGCGGCGAATGTTAGTGACCGTGGTATTAATGCAGTAGCCTAGCAAGATCATAGAATAGTCAACTGTTTTAGAAGAATGTTGGTGCCAGCAGAACAAAAGCATTTACCCATTGCCATGAATTGTCTGGCTCTTCTCTGGCCACCTGACAAGTGGAGGCCATACACGTTATGTCAGCGGTTTCACAAGGAGACTAATCACCGCCGCTAGACTGCAAAAACTCAAAAGATATAACTGACCCGATGGGTATTGTGACCATAGGAATTTAAAATTTTGAGCAATCACATTCATGGATCTGGTAACTAAATCGCTGACTTTCTTTCTTGACCATAAGGGGATGATGAACTTCCGGAGGTGACTTTCGGAGCTAACGATTTGGTAAAGGGAAGGACCCACGAACACTGGTGTATTTGTAACGTTAAGACCAGGTACTCCCGAAGAAGACTGAGGTCCTGTAAGAGGCCTGAAGTTCCCAACAAATGCTAATCGATGAAATCTGAAAATACTCGCTTCCCAGTAAGGAATTGTTGGTCTCAGTAGTGCGGAGGAATTAACATAAAGTTGTGTCTGTAACACCTCCGATGTGGCAATCATTCCGAGACAAATGAGGTGAAAACGGGTAACGAATTACCATGAGATGACGCACACTGGATTTATCAGAATGTATGATCTGTTGAAATAATGTGCATACTGACTGAGGTAGACAGACGATGTGGCGACTTACAAACTTGTAAGATAACAATGTCAAATGCTGTGGTTAATGCCACTAAATCCATTTCTCGTTACTATTGTTTAATTGCCTTGTTGACAGATCAGGGTTTTATTGCTATTGCGTAGAAACTAACTCTGGGGTTGAGCGGAGTAAATTACTTCACTTCTGTATTTCTGGAACCATCGCAACTACTGAAATGTAACTGCATGGGAGCTGAGCAGCCCTCACAGCGAATACCTGTCTCCGACTAGATGGTCTGTGAATCTTATGGATCTACTTTTATTGAACGCACGTGGTAACCAGCAAGTTCTGGTCACAAATGAACATTCCGTTTATTGTAATATAACGACTTGCGTACGCAAACAGAAGACGTCTACAGTGGGAGACAATGTGTTGAAACACATTATGACGAACCACAGCATCTAGAAGCCTAATGGACCTTGCTTTGAAGGCAAGAAAATCAGAACACACACCAAACAACTGAAAATCAAGCGCACGCGGATGTTAGCTTATCGCCCGCAGACGAATGGGCTCACTAAGCGTAAAAACCGAACAACCAAAAAATGGTTATCAGTCCAAACAGGGGATGGAAAACCTTTCCTACTAGTGATTTTGTTTGCCTGCAGTGCCTCTCTTCGGGTAAGCACGAAGAGGTCTCCATTTCAATTAATGTGCGCCAAAATCCTCAGACTTCTAGTGGATCAAGGTATTAAAATATGGCCACAGTGCAATAATTTCTCTTCAGGATTGGTCGCCGATAGAATAAGGGCCAAACCAGATCTGGAAACCTCGTAAATATATGCAGGAGGGCAATCAGCAACCAGAATACATGGCAAGATTCTAATTTTCAAGTAAGAAGTAACGATGAAATGTCGAAATCGTCGGAATGCAGATATCGGCAGTATGGGCACAAACAAGCTTCTGTTTAAGTAGAAGGGTTCGTATGTGGTACTTTTCAAACAAAGCACGGTATACTTGATTGAGCAAACAGCGGAACGACAGCAGCACAGGTAGCTAACTAGCAGAATAGCACGGTACGAAAGTAGAACAAATCGGAAGTGCAGCATTGAGTCAGAGGCCAGTATTGCGTCGGCTGGACAGAATTTATCAGAGATGACTTGAAAACATGAAACCGCAAAAAGGAGGAGGAGCGTTTGTGATAATCCAACCTTCCTGGACAGTCATTTGCAGACCACAACACTCTACATTGTCGGGTTCACCAATCTCAACACAATACAGTCAATTTCGAGTGTCCTGTTTGCCGTGATGCTGGTGGTCTCGCAACGGCCCACCAGGAGAGCTTTCCGTGACTCCCACAGCTGAGAAACGTAATGTACAACATCGTTTCATATTGTCTAACCAATTGCTTTGCGTAGTGCCATCTACAAAACCACTTGTGGCTGGAGATGAACTGTAACATTACCCACCTCTCTCGGTCTTCTATTCCTAATGCATCGAGGCGAGCACTGGGCTCAATCTCGTACATTACCGGTTGTTAGTCCCAAGAGTTTTATTACTACAGTGTTATATGATGTGCAATGTCAACACCGACCGCTACGGTAGAAGTCGAACGCACGAAAATTAAGAGGCAGGTCCCAACGCCAGCCTGGCTAGGAACCGTACGCGACGATTGTAAACGTGGATAAACATCATGTGGGACTTGTCAACAAAGAGATTGGTAGATGTGGATGCACGGTAGTGGTGTAAAATAATGTTTGCGTTCGTGGTTGTTATTTCAGGACATTTTACAAAGGACGCCCAGCAGCAGACAACTTCGCCGGCCAATCGTCTTCTGTAACCTCAGCAAGGGTAAGAGTTCTCTCAGACACCTGTCATTGTTTGGCCAGCACTGCAGTAATGCCAGTGTTTCTTGATCAAAATTCATCCAGAATCTACGAGTACCTCGACAGTTCGTCTCTGGCATGATTTTTGAAAATAAGAACGATAAACGTGTGTGTTTTTCCCTGTGGCGACATACAATACAATTCGACAGTGTGAAGGAAACCTCAGGAAGGCATCGTTTGCGGATTGCGCCTAATGGTTACCTTTTGTCTTACTTATCTCTCATGGTTGCACAAGTTCTGGACAGACTGAGTTTGTCTATCACTTGGGTTCCCATATCATTTCGTGCCCAGAAAACTGAAGTTTGTAATCACCCGCGGGATAATAGTACACATCTAATGGTAAGAGTGTATGGAGGAGCAGCGTTGAAGTATACGTAGTTGTCAATAGTATATCAGTTAGGCGAAATAAATCTGTTATCTTGTGTCCACAACCTAGGGAACCTGTACAGTATACATGATTTGATATGACAGGTGTAAACCAAACTGATAACTTGACACTGTTTGACAGGTAGAACGAATATAACAGAGCTCAATACAGACTTTGAAGTAAACCGCATTTGCCCGAAATATGGTATAAAAGCTGGCCGTTGCTGCTGTCGTTAAGCCAACGTTTGGTCAGACAAGCGTCTAGCCGCCAAGTCGATAGTCCTACGAAGTATACGAAACAGGTGGGGGTTACCCAACCTCTGTTGATAAGTACACGTGGAAACAGTTGCAATGACTATCTTCTTTGAAGCTACGTCATTTTTTGTAAAAGGGTTGAATTGCGCTTGTTCAGTCTCACAATGCTTATTCAGGTAATCTACAGAGCTACATCATTTTTTGTAGAAGGGTTGAATTGCGCTTGTTCAGTCTCACAATGCTTAGTCAGGTAATCTACAGAGCAAATCGAAGTTAAAATGTCACGCTTGAGGTATTGAACAAGAAACCTAAATTTGAGTGACCTTGGCTTGTCTGTTTTCTTTAGCCCTATTACCACCATAATCAGATTGCGTCAAGTAGGCTGTTTGCTTCAGTTGCCTCGTCCCCTAAGACCCATTGCGAAACTTATATTTTCCTTATGACTGGCGATGTCCGACAGATTAAAACGAGTTATTCTCAGTTGATTTCTGGCGTGATCTTCTAGAAAGTCACCTTGGTAACTGGTACTATGCTGCGCGATGAGTTCCATCAATTCCTCCGTAGGCCTTGTAGGTCACTGTTTACCTCTGTCAGGGAACTATAGGTTTGCCCACTTTTGCTGCCGATTCTAAGCCATGTTTCTGTCAAAACAACCTGTTTTGTTACATGCTTGTGCCACTCTTTGCGTCAATTCGGCAGTCAGATCTAATCAAGGTTGTCGACATTCATCAGAGTGCCACGCAAGAAGTTAGATCACTGACGTGATTTACATAACGAACACATGTACGTACCCAAGGTCAAGGACAGATAACTAAATGCGTCAGAGGTTTCCGCTTCGGTTTGACTGCCGGGCCACATGAACGCTCATGTGAACTGACCATATGCTTCGTTCTTGGTTTGCACAGACCATACAATCGGTGTGCGTCGGAATGTCGCGTGTTTGTGTTTGTGTGTGTGTGTGTGTGTGTGTGTGTGATATTTCTACGCCTATCAAACCGAACAACACCTTGAACCGGAATGTTTACGGAATTCGCACATCCGAATGTTTGTTAAGGCGGACTGTAGATTGGATGTTCACGTGTACCGGGCATGTTAAATCTTACGACTAGTAGGGAAAGCAAGGTCTTGTTCAGATTGTGAGATAGGACTGAGCAAGGCGTTTACGTTCAGAAATGAAGATTTCTCGTTTTCATGTGCACAAACATACCGTGTGGGAACAGCTACACTGAGCCAATCTGTTGACCTCGTCTGGCTACGGAAACAAACTGGTAAACAACTCCGTTTACAAGTGGGAGGTGGGGTGTGAACATGGGAGGAGTCACCCTACAAGGACAAGTCCTGGTGGGACAAATTTGAGGGCAACCGTCCAGAGATGCACCCATTTATTCTGTGTTGATCTCCTAGTGACAGGACGAGGTCACAATCTGAATAAGGCAAAAGGTTGACCTAAACGTTTACCATGGCAGAAACCATATGAATGTTTACTCGTTACCGGTGTGGGTTGCATAACCAATGAATCACGTATGTGCACCTGTTTTGTGTCTTTGTTTGTGTGTGCCTGTGTGCGTGCTTAACTATTTCGGCAGTACACGCCTTCATTGCGCACAGTATGAAATTGGTAAACAATTCGGAAAACAACAAGGCCATAAAAGTACAAGGTCAATTGGGCTGGAAACCAAGTAGCCAATGCCGTTTATCACTGTATACTGCTGTTTAAACTATTTGGAAACACAGTTGTTCTTATCAGTCCTCAGGCTGTAATACTGAACGCAAATCGTCACACTTTATCACGTAATAATATTCAGTGAAAGAAAACGTCGTGAAGGTCACTCATAAGGTTGACCACCACATTTGAATAGGATGAATTTTGAAGAAATTGAAAAGCCGAACAGAAAAAGTTAATTGCACTTGAATTTTATGAAATCCAAACAGTTAGCACTCACCTCACATCAGTTCATACACAGTGACATAGAAAATGGTAATCTTCCTTCTATGACTTGGTAATGTAATGCCAAACGGAGAACAACGGGCACAAATGATCGATGTCATTTGACGTTGTCATATCCTGATATGCATAGGCGAACGAAAATCTGTTATCATAAGTGAGTATCTCCTTCGGAAAGTCGAAGGTAGATGTTATTTGAAGTCCGTATTCTGTTTGTTCAAAAGGGCACATTGTTTTTTCGGGTTTACGGTCGCTGGTTTGCACAACCTCCATTTCAGCTCGATGCTGACAGCACAGTGGGCCTTTTTACATCGTCCGTTTGGAACGATTGATTCCTGGGCGTTCACTGTGAACGAATCAAGCAAGTCCGAGGTGACACAAAGAATAATGTAGATCCTCTAAATTGGCTCTATACAATGACGACAGGGTATATCCACAGAATGTCGCATCAGAAATCGTATTGTCCTTATCGCAGCGGTAGGCTACATCGAAGCCGTAACACGAGACTTTCATCGATCAGTAAAGGATCTTGTCACTTAAGTTGAACATCACTCACAATTGATCGCAGCTGTCGCATTCCCATAAACTTTCCAGTCGGCCCATTTCGAACTACAGAAGCACCGGACTCGGATTTCGATCTCATTAGAGCTCATCAGTGGTGCATATCATCGCCACTGCCGGGACTTGAACCACGGACACGATGTTTATGAGGCAACCTTGTTTACCACTACGACATTGGCCTCACATTAGGCACGACCGAATTATCATTGCATGTGAACATTCAACCACTTCCGCTTATGAGTAATGATCAGGTTGCCCGATCGCCTCGAGAGGAGACACAGTTACTGTCTGTTAACTCCAATCGATGACCCCTCGACTAGGACTTCTCTCCAAGTTGAAATCACAGAAATCATTGTGTTGTTGAGCGGTATTCGATTAATGATGAGTAGTAGGGGATTTTGATTTTCATGTGGATTAAAGATCACCCATAATTGATCGCAGCTGTCGCATTCCCATAAACTTTCCAGTCGGCCCATTTCGAACTACAGAAGCACCGGACTCGGATTTCGATCTCATTAGAGCTCATCAGTGGTGCATATCATCGCCACTGCCGGGACTTGAACCACGGACACGATGTTTATGAGGCAACCTTGTTTACCACTACGACATTGGCCTCACATTAGGCACGACCGAATTATCATCGTATGTGACCGCCAAACCACTATCGCTCGTGATTAATGATCCGGCTGCTCTATTGCCTCGAAAGGAGATAGTAATTATCCTGTTAACTCCAGTCGATGACCTCTCGACTGGGACTTCTTTCATGGTTTATTCTTTTTTGATAATTCATGTTGTACAGAAAGACGGCGAGTTTTTCGTCCGTGGCTAGTTCTAAATGCGTATCAAATACACGCCATTTTCAGTGATTTCGACTACCACACACGCCTCTTTTTCCACTAATGAATGATGTCGCTTGCTGGTTGATAACGTTCAGAAAAAGAAGACAACTGGTTTGTCATTCTGTGTTACCGTGGCAGCGATGGTATAATCTGATGTATCCGTCTCCACTGCGAGGGACACTTCTGGGTCGACAGTTTTTATCACGGATCGAGCAAGTTCATTTTCACAAAACTTTGTATGAATCTGATATGTCATTCTGTAGAGGAATTGTTTTGCTTTTGATCAAAGGTTGAAGTTTGTGGGAAATTTTCGATATCCACTGGGAATAACATACACAGTGACCAACGATTCCCTACTAGAACTTCAGGTCTCGTGGAAGTACATTTACTCTCACTGAGTGTTATTAGCTGCTTCAAAGAATCGTCCTAGATTTTCCCCCTGTTGTTCTTCATCCCCACTGCAAACAGTAATGTTGTCTAAGTAGACAGTATTGGCTGGGCTAGACTCTGTTCTATGATCTGATGGATACCTCTCTGAAAAATGCTACACCGTCAGTCACACCGAAAACGAAAAAACTGGAAAAGATTCCCACCTGCCTGGAGCGCACTGACGGCTTTATCCTCAGCTTTGACTGCTACTTGATGATCGACACTCTTCAGCCCCATTGTACTGTAATCAACCTGTCTCGAGATCTTCGTAACCATCTAATCGGAAGTAGATACACGTCTAACAGTGTTAAACAGTTCACAATCTGTGATCGACAAGCACTTTACGTTTGTGTCATTCATTAGTCGTAACTGAGACTTAGACACACCAGGAGGAGTTGGATGGCTCAGTATTGTGTCCTTTCGACAGATTTACGATTTCCGACTTGATAAAACATTCATCCGGAGCGGAATGTTGTCTCGACCTCGTAACGATGAGAGTTCAGTTTGCCGAGAGATTGTCCAAAAGATCTGCTGGATCACTGCGTGCAGCGATAAAATTACAAAATGAAGACTATTCACTGTTGCCTCCCAGACGAGATTTATCGTTGCCAAGTTTGTGTGGTGATATGCTATTAAAGCATGACTTTTCGCGTTTGGATAGAAATTAGAAACGTGTAAAACTTGGATAGTCGGAATTTTTGTAACTTGGATTTAAGTAACAGTGCTAGTGAGTGTGAGTTGTCAGAAGAGTGGAAACTATGGTTATAGAACTTTGTGATTGATCTAACGTAAAATTTTACTTCTGAATGGCAGAACTGAAAATGTAACTATCGGAGCTAGCACCGAAAGTAAAAAAAGAGCCAACAATGGATGTAACTTTTATATTCGGTGTTGATCGACAGCTTTCCCTATAGGGCATCTTTTGCACATCGAATTCCTAACAGGAAACCTGAAACGGGGAATATGTGGTACAATTGCAGAAATAGCACCGTTCGCCCGCGGCCGCAGATTGGTCAAATGTACGCGACAGACAGTCAGTGTTTCGGTGAATCTGGATTAAAAATTAATGCACAATGTCAGAATTCATGTGGACGAAAAGAATAAAACCGTTGGTAAACCATATCCACGGTTTGAATGTGTTCAAAATCTTCAGCGAATTCGAACGATTTGTTTCCAGAAAGCGTGGTCGAATACAGCTAGACTCGTTTCCATTACCGAATGCACTACGTATTGCACCGTTTTGGTTCCGTTCAGCGGAGACTGATTTTAAAATGCAATCTTTCGTCAACGATTTGAGAGCCTGAAGGAATTGGTTCAGACGTTGAACCATTTCCTATTTGCGGATACAAAATGGATATCGAACTAAAACCTCATTCTTGAGTTTCACATACAGTGTTCCGATGTATTAAGTGCGTCATCAAATGTTTTACCTCCAGACAGCAGATGAAAAGTACCTGATGAGAACGGCGAAGTTGTCTGAATCTGGTCAAGCAGATTTCGTGACGTAAACACTGAATGTATGAAGCCAGTTCTTCCACATTTTCGAGAGGGTCTGATAGCCTGGATCACCATCAAAGCATTCTGAATGCAATATCTAAGATATTATAGAACAAATAAATTGTTGTTTGTATGGTATTCATCAAGACACCCTGGACAAAAAGAAGAAGACTGAACGCCCGGAATATAGACTGCATTTGTTCTGTAATTGTAGTACAGAAAGTGGAGCAAAAAAGACTGAAAATGTGGTGTAGTATGATGGTGATAGTTAATAATCACAAGAATACGCATACAGTATAAAAGGGAATAAAGAAAATAGGATTGTGTATTTTATAAAAAATAAATAATTTTCTTCGTTGTTTGTCATTTTCTTCTTTTGTTTTTTGTCAGCTTCTGTAGAAGGGTTAGCATGTTTCCGAGTAATCCTCGGATAGTGTTGCAAAACAGATGTACAGAGTTGTTCGTACATAGGAAGAGACCATATAAATGTCAACAGAAAGGTCCATTCTAACAACTTCTTCAACACCATTCTCTACTATGACATCCATCTCATTCTATTTTTTATTTAATGCAGATTTTACGCTACAACTAACTACCTAGAAACGTAATATGTTTGTTAATCTACCGGCATACCTTTATCATTTGGAACACTGAAATTGAAGAGATGATATTTGCTAATACAAAATATTTTTGGTTTAATTCAACGACAATGTATATAATCATTCATTTTTGGGTAATTCTGCGATGTAGTAAACGCTTAAAGAGATGGGACTGCAAAAACCATCTGTATAGATGACCTTCTTCTCAACGTGTAAATTAGTAATCTAAGATGACCTTGTGTTTATTTTTTTTAACCATTAATTGGCATCTGCACCCCTTTTGGTCTATTCAGATTAAGTTGTTAGTCCTTACAACAAAAATTACGATACCACTGCTGTTACTACTGTTGCCGCTACTGATGATAGCGATATGTGAAGACTCGGATGAATTTTGCCGATCACGTGAAAAATAGGTTGGCTCAACCAGTGTTTGTGGACCCATAGGTGCACTCCGTCTGCGACAAAATTAAGTAGAGCCCGTCAACACAACATATCCGTGTTACTTTGACCAAGATGGTGTAATCACAAACCTATCGATTCGGAAATGACCTTTGAACTGACACGCTAGTTCCATTAAATACATCTGGGTATCTCACAGACGTGTGCACGCAGCACCGAAGTTTCACGGTTGGACTGTAAAACCACTCCAAGTAAGTCGATCTGCACATAAAGGTCAAGCTTGTTCTGAAGGCGCAGCGGTGTATAGTTTAAGGTGTGCAAATTACAAATATTGATTGATGTGTTTTTCAACGAAAATCCAGAAACTACTGGGACTCAACTGGATTGTTCTGTTATTAACTAACCGAACAAATGCACAACGTCTCTATATAACGAGAACTGTCGATTCTTCCGATCCACCCGTAAACCTTCTGTACATAATCTCTAGAGTTTCACGTTGCATAGGTAGAACCATATAACCCTGATATCAAGGTGTCACGCCTGTTTTAAGACATGTCCTGTTTGTTACGAAGGATCGACCGTGGTCTTAAGTTTGTTCTACCTGCTATCGATATGTGACAGTTAGTGAGTTGTCCACTGGATTCGACACCATTCTCAACTAAGCCCGATTTTGTGCACGAACAATTCTGCTTACCGTAAAGTTGTTCGTTAACTAGAGAACATTTTGGAACTCATCCGCAAATGTCATCTCCACAGTGCCTGAAGGACTCCTTTAGATGAGTTGAAATCTTAAAACAGACTTCAGTGAGTACTCATGTAATGTGTTCTATGGATGATAGTTCCCATTCTACGAATGTTCCCCTCGTGAGACAGTTGGATTTTTATGTGATTTGATCTCGATTCAGAAGTGTGATACGAATGTCCCACCCGATTACATCAAATATCTTATTTTATTATGTGCAAAGAACATTCGTTTCGATTTTGAAACACTTGCTCACAAACAGATGGACGGTGTTGCTATGAGTAGTCCGTTAAGCCCGACACTAGCAGACATCTTTTTAGGAATGATTGAGCAACTAGTTCTGGATTGTATGGCCAAATCGTTATTGTGCAAATGACAAGTTGTTGACAATTTATATTTCACCGGTATTACTCATTTTGACTTGTCTTTCAGCTTTCTTGATAATATTTACCGTAAACTATCTTTGTCCAACGAAGCTGAATCGAACAACTAACAATTCTACAATCAACATTCAATCTTTTTCGCAGGTTCTCATTACAAGGCACGCGGATGACACATTACAACGTTCAGTTAACTACAAAGCAAAATGTGATCGGTATCTTCAGTTTTCCAGACTCGCCGCTATCATACAAAAATGGGGTTTGGTTAAGACATTGTTTCGTAGAGCCAGGTGTGTTTGTACTCCTGACTCAATTTGATGACCAGTGTCAATTAGATGAGAACCGATTGCACTGGAAGTGGGCTTTATCGAACCGTTGCGAAGCCATTTTGGGAAGTGTTCACGAATCCTTTCTGATAACCGCCTTGTGGTTCTCTCAACGTAACCTGCTTGACAACAACAGGTGAGAGAATAAACACAAAAAACGAAGAAAACCTAGGCAAGCTATCTTTGAGATGTGACACCAGTACCGAACAGGTATTGAACGATACGATGACCCGTGCTGCAGGATTGGCATTGTTGACTGCATCATAAATTCGGCGGGTGGTATTTTCATTGGTAGATTCCCCCTTGTATGATAGGGTGATAAAGACAGGCTTTTTATCCACCGTCTGAACAAATTCATGCCTCGATTTTGGTTGCATGTTCCTGTCCAGGAATCGTTGCGGATATCCATTTTGACTTAGCAAATCTCGAATGTGCTGGAGTTCATCCGATAGAGTATCTGCCTTGCATATCTTTTTGGCTCTGCTTGTTAAGCAACAAACCAAATTCCGCTTATACTTCAGCGAATCAAAGCTGAGGAAGTGCGTGTATTGGCCAGTCCACGCTTTTTTTAACTGACCCATCAATTCTACAGAGCATGGCAACATCTAGAAATGACAGTTGGTTATTCATCTCTAATTTGGTAGTGAATGCAATGTTGGGGTGCACACGAATAAAGTCAGCTAATAAAGACTATGTATCATCCTTGTCGTTTATCAAACGAAATATATCGTCTACGTAGCGTCTATAGAGACAACAGTTATCGACCACATGACGCAGTTCGTTGGTTTCTAGTTTGGCCATGAATATGTCTGCAAGCAATGGACCCAACGGACAGCCCATTGCTACGCCATCACATTATCCATAGGGGTTTCCATTGAACTGAAATTGGAAGTTTGAGGTATAGAATAGTAGTAGCTCTTTTAGCTTGGCGATGGGAATGCCGACGTCGAGTTGTCTGTTTTCAATGTAAGCGCACAAGTAATCGATAGTTTCTCTTAACGACACGTTTGTGAATAATGAGGCTACGTCTACGGAAACCATTTTTTGGATTCTTGATATTCACTGAATCAACCGCGTCGACGAAATCAAACGTATCTTTTAAGCTGGGTCAGTTGAGATTTGAATGGTTCCAGTAGCTCCACTAGCCACTGGGCTAAGGCATGATACGGAGAACTGTCTGAAAGGCACTCCATCTTTGTGCACTTTAGGGAGACCATAGAGGCCTGGAATAATCGTCCCTGTTGGTCTGATGCGCTCAAACGTGCGTGCGTCAATCACATCTGATTGTTTCATGTCACGGAGTAATTCGTATAGTTTCTTCTCTATAGCTGCTGTTTTATCGTTATCATTTTCCGCCTTAGTAAACTTTGATCTGTCGGACAATATAGATGACATTTTGTCAATATAATCTATTTTATCTAATAGAACAATGCCAGGTCTTTTATCTGACTTCGTCAATAAAACGCTCGTGTTAGTCCGTAGCTCTTTTACGGCGTCTAGATGTTCCCGCTTTAATAGACTGCAATTTGGTGCCTTACCATTCACATATTTACAGAAGCATTCCCCAAAGTGGATTTGCAGTGTTTCGCATTAAATTCTGAAGATGGAACGAGTTCACTCAGTTATTGGTGCAGGTTTTCAAACCGAACTTTAGAGTCTAGTCGGTTACATTTAGATCTCGGACAGCAAAATTTGGGGCCTAGCGACAACACTTCTAACATAGTACGACTCAAAATGACGGACGAATAATTGTGAACGTACCGTTCTGGATCGTTGGGAAACTGGGCTTGTGGTTTGATGGGGATCAATCCATTAATCAACTTGGTTCTCTTCTTTACCACTCGCCGTTGTATTTCTGACTGCGAATACTCCTCAAACACGTTCATTTCCTCTTCCGGGAGTGATTCGACAGCACCCAAACGTTGAGACTGACTACGGGTCAATTTATCGATCTTTTGCTAGCCACTATGGGAATCTAGAAACGATTGAAACAGTCGAAGGACCCAACGCTGGTGAAGCAACTTAACGAGTTCGTGAAGTTTGGCACCAGGATCGGAGAAGCAAATGGTGTTGTACGATTTCTCAATGAGTGTATTAGTAGGAAAGAGGTTCTAACGTTTTATTGGGATATTCTACGTCGTTGTAACATACAACTCATTGCTAAGTCCCTTCAGCGTCATGCCAGGACCGAAATAGACGCGTGGCTAGCATTTAATCCACGCTTAATCTCCTTTCACACAGCCCTCGTATTTGTCATTACTCCACTGTATTGGACACTGCATACCAAGTGGTAATGTAGTTCAACGCGGATATTGGTAATAGCTAGTTATAATGCGTCATGATGCCCACTCTCGAATGGATACTCCATGATCGGTTTCGGTCTTCAATTGACTCATCAGATAAAAGTGGTCTGAATAGGTGATCACATCGGAAACCCTTCGCGTTACAAGCCGACGCTTTTATCCTCACACTCATCAATTCCATGAACAGCGCTCATGGACGTTGTAGGAATTTATGCGTAATTGAGTTGTAGCCTGTCTTTAACCGTGTGTGCGAATGAACACAGTTCATTTCGAATTGCAAGCTTAAACGGCGAACGGTCGCATGGGATCGAATTGTGGTTTATATTACCCTTTGGTGGAGTGTTTTTGAGAGTGAGCCTAGGGAAACATCAAAGCACCACTTCAGTATCCTGTAGTCATAGTCTTTGCGGGCTTGCGATCCGAGAGCGACCATGTTCACCCGCATTAATTGGGTGAAAAACGAGTTACAGCTCAAAATGGATATTGTTGGTGTGCATGAAAAGTCTACGCTTAGTGGGACCGGTGAACCCAGTGGAAAGGAAAACACATGAGTTTGGTTAGCCTTTAAACTGCTGGCCGTGTGCTGAACGGGAGACAAGCTACTTGTGTGTATCAGTCAACCGTCAGTACCGGTTTCTCAGAAAACAACCAGACCACCTAGCCAAATCGCTGGCAAAGTTCGACATTCTCAGACACAGTAGAAAACACCACAGTCTTAATTACGTTCAGCGGGTTTTGTAACGTCATTCAAGCTTCATGTCCTGACCGTACCCATAGACTGTTTTGGTTCAATATGTGTTGCCTACATCTCACAATGTCCACCCCAGCGAGTAATATTTCAGCTTAATATTTCCGTAAGTGATTTGGTCTGCCGTCCGACGTCGCTACTCTCGAGGTGTGAGTTTCCCCAGCATATTGAATTTGGACCACGCTTTTGTCAAACACCTGAATAGGTTCTCCAGTGTATCTGCACAGACTGGTGTTGTTAGGCAATGACCACGGTAGGATTTTAACAATCTTTGGGTATAGTCATGGAGGTTACCCTGTCCGATTACGATATGAGGTTCCAGCAAATACAGTAAGGGTTTAGGAACAGAAGCAGAATTCAATGGGAAACAACGCAGTCAATGATCCACTCTGTGGCTCAGACTATTGTAGTGGCAGCTTCCATTTAATTATATCTTATCTGTATACACGGAACACATGTACCACTGCGCCACCACCACATGCTGCATTTCACTGTCGACATTCTGGTATGTTGACCGCCGCAAAGAAGGTAAATGGAAAACCTACTCCCAAATAACTTTGTATGTTTCATCAGAGCAGAAAGAAGACATATGTTGCGATATGTTAACATTTCGTTTACTCT